>JBAMYA010000023.1:13364410-13378805 GCA_037176975.1 Arrhamphus sclerolepis | reverse complement strand
TTGAGTGTTCACACATGTTTATACATGATCATCATTAGGTGCTTTCTCCAAAAACATTCTGTCTTTAGACTTGTTTGTATTTGTGCTTCGCCTAAAATATCATTGCACAACATTTTTGCTATCATGGTTGAATTCATCTTTATTCATGCAATCCCTTTTCAGTGGCCTGTCGGCCTAATCACCTTCTTTTGGGACAGGATGATGGCCTGTGTAACTTCTCTCACAAAATAAATCATTCCAACCAAAGTACAGCATGAAACTCCAGAGATGTGATGTCGCTCTTGCAGGGAGCATCTCTTTGGAAAGCTGCATAACTTAAGGCACTTTGTTGTTGACATGTAGCCAGAAGTCGTTTCCATGTAACTAAAATAAAGTTCTCCGCCTGTCTTTCCTGTGCAGTCAAAACTGGGAGAACCTGGGAGAACCTGATTTGACAAAAAAAAAATCAGTTGCGCCCAACAATAGTGTTTGTTTAACAAAGAGACGTGGTGACTGTGAAAACGGCTATGAGGACTTTGCAAGAATCAGATCAAGCTTAAATAAGTCGCGATGAGGAGGTTTAGATTGTGAATAATGATAAAAAAAAGAAAAGAAAAGAAAGAAAAGTTGTCCCTCCAATTATACCAGTGGGGTGTGTCCAACTCAAGTGAATTAAAAACAATGAGAAGAAACCAATTTCACCATTGTTTTTGGATGTCATTACAGTTATTTAATAGATGCTTTTGTCCAAAATGACTTTGAGGTGAGGAGTGCATCGGCAGCAATGTGGGAGGTTTGGTATTTGGCCAAAGGACATTTATGCATGTGCGTAGCGATCTCAGTCCTATCAATGTTTCTTAAAGGGAAAACTACTTGTCACACCTTGTTTTGCAGGAACGGTCAGTGGGGCTGATTCATGGTGAACAGAGAATGTGGAGTGTTTTCTGAGCATATTTATCTATCCACCTCAATATCTGCTCAGATATAGATGTTTCTTTCTCCCCACTGTCATCAAGTGCTTGCGAAAATGATTTAAATGGATTTATCTCTGTGTGAATTAATTAATTTAGTTTATTTCAGTTCTATATGAATAACCCTGAAATGAACCAAACAGAATCCAAGAGTGTTTTAAATAATAAAAAATAGAACTCCAGAGAGGAACAAATTTACTTCTGTACTTATTAACTGGACGATGTTTGATTTTTAACCTCTTTGGTTAGTTGAGTTAGAAACGGTTTGCTTTTGTTTCTCCTGACAGTTCTTTCAGTAAGTGTATCCCAAAACAAATCTAAACTATTGGTGTAATTTCAAACATAAAATGTCTCAGAGGTTTATTTATTCTTCAATTATTTTTTTCTCCAAAGCTTCCTCACCCGCCCCGGTTCAAGGTTATTGCCTCTAAGTTTTATCTCTGGTTGTGCTTTATCTCCACGATGTTCATCTCATCTTAAACATACTTGCATTCATAAGAGCTCAAGACTTTGAACCTGTAGTAATAACAATCTTTATGAGGGGTAATAGACCAAAGCAGGGATCCTTAGTGATCATTTCAGTAGTAACTGGAGCAATATAGGACCACATAATATACTGTCTTTAATTTCTTTATCTCTCAGAAAATCATTAAGCTGTCATTAAATCTCAAAGAAATGAAAAGTGAAAGGAAGCCAGGATCTGGCTCCAGCTCTGGTTGTGTGTGAATTGTTGTCCAGCCTCTTGACTGGACTGAGCCCATGGACATAAACTGAGACAAACTGGTGCAGAAACGTACAATATGTGAGTGGGACAGTGGGCTCTGCTTACTGAAAGGGTTAAACTCATAGTAAAATTAATCTCTTCAGAGCTCCGCCTCACAATTGTTGAGGGTGTGTGCCTCAGAAATCACACCACCCCAGAACCCCGCCTCCCCCTTCAGAGGCCCCCCGCAGCTCCACCCACCCCTGGACCACATTGAAATGGGTCTGATGTTGTCAAACAGCTCATTGTACAGATCTCCCTCATCAGTGCTCCTGGCAGGAGCATCTCTGCAGCAGCACAGGGCTCAAGCAGACAACTACTATTACACCTTCTTCTGCAGGTGCAATAACTGCACAGACAGTGTTTTGGGGCTGTTTCTTTTTTTTTAAATAAATATAACTGATCAGAGATCAATAGCAAGTTTAGTGTAGGTTCATGTTCCAGTGAAGCCCAGAAACATGAGACTTCTCTGTTGCTCCTCACTCATCTTACTCATCTGCAGCCTTCGTCGCTCAAGTAAGTGCAAAGACCTTGCATTCCACTCTTATCAGAATATTATTATTTTGACTTTGCATGTTTAACATATAATGCATTGTTGATAATGACAGAGATGCATGTTTTTTTGGGAAAAAAAAACATATTTTAGAGAGGAGAGAAATATTAAATATTTTGTTATAATTGAAATATTGAAAAAAAATTGCTGATTCAGGCATTTGATGGATGTTTTGTGTTACTTTATTCACTTTTTAAAAGTTTCTTTCACATCTTTGTTGCATTTTCTTTTTTTCTTTGATAAGACGCTCTTTATGTTTTACCGCTTTCATGTGCCGGCGCTCAGCCCATAGCTTCTCCTTCAGCCAATGAGGTTTGAGCTTGTGTTTAAAAAAGAAAAAAAAAGAAAAAAAGAAAAGCCGGCTCTAGAAAGCTTTAACATTCTCAATGCATAAAAAAAAGGGCGCTGAAAATCAGTCATGGCATCTTGCGTTACAGGTGCACATACTTGTCTGACATGTTGCAAATCTGTGAGTGGCCACTGCTGCGGAGATGAACGTAAACCCTCCAATTCCACCTTAAAACACGTAAACACAGTCTTGAAGCAGCATTCCTTTGGTTTGGTTGAACTCCCAGTTACTCATAAAGCCACTGTCAGACCTGTTTCCCAGTATGCTGGCTGTGGGAAGTGGTCTGAGTGATGGAACAAGTTGAAACTGGTTGTCACTGGTTACACCTTTTGTCCCACATTATTTCAAATTGTCGTCTCTGATGAGCTATAATCTATGTTCAATCAACGTTCTGGCCCTCCCCCAGATACGAAATATAAAATAATATGATTTTGTTCACTTCCAGTCAGATAAACATGTCAGAAAACTGGCAACGGACGAGAGTCTGGGGACATTTGTTATTTTCCCAGCAATGATTTGTACGATCAATAATGCTGCCATTCAGTCCAGTTTGTCTTTCAAGGTCTGAACTTTAAGCCCTTTAAGTAAATAACCAGTATGAACATGGGTTTGGTAACACGTATTCATTTTCAGGGAAGAACAGTTGAGATTTAAGTTAAATAATGTCAGGATTTGGTAATATACATGTATCTCTATTGTCACTTAGATAGAACTCATCTAAGTCAGTGAATGTTAAGTCAAGTTTACTTTTATAGCACATTTAAAACATCCTCAGTTGACCAAAGTGTTCTGCAGGCTAATACAAATATAAATCCCAAAATCATCAATGAAAAATAATGTCAGTATGACACTATGTTCTTTAAAAATGATAATTATCTTAGTCTTTTATCATCAGCGACTGATGTGAAGGACTAGGTTACCTTTTTGTACTCACATAAACACTATAAAACAATTTTCTCAATCCACAAATTGCTCATACAAATGTTCCTTTTTTAAAGGAAAGATAAAGCATGAATTATGGAAGTGGACTCAGAGTCCATGATCCTCTGAGACGTTCTGCAAGACGCATAATTTATGATTTGTCTCCTTTCCATCCATTCTTATGGAGCACAACCATGAAAACGTAAATACTTAATTTATTTTATGTTAGAATTCACAGGGAAACAAAAGGACAGATTCCACTTCCTTTATGAAAATTCTATATGCCAAGCTCCTCTGACCCCAGTCAGAAACTGGAGGCTATCCAGGGTTTTGGGTCCCTGGGGACAATAGGAGGACTGACGTTGTCTGCTTCTTTGATGTTCAATCTAATTGGTTCTTCTGGTTCAGTCGCTTCATTAGATCCATTAAAAATTGAGTTTTTGTGGCAGTGGATGTACAATAATAGTTTGGACTGTTCTTCTTTTGACCCCTGGTAGATTATAGCTAAATCTGCTGGATGTTAATATCTGTCTCTCATAGATGCAGTACATCAAACATGTGGACCCAGCCAATTCCTTTGTGGGAATGGGAAATGTCTCACAATGAGATGGGTGTGTGATGGTGACGATGACTGTGGAGATGCCACCGATGAGCTTCCTGGTAACTGCTGTGAGTATCGTGACTTTAGGCTGGACTTACAGCTTTAAATCCTGCATAGGCATAGGCAGGGTGAAAATACAGCCAGATACTATTTTCAATATCTTTTTATTTCTAGTGGCCAGAACCTGTAAACCAACAGAGTTCAGCTGTGGAGACCGCCTTAACTATTGCATACCAAGCACCTGGCGCTGTGATGGAAAACCTGATTGTGAGAATGGAGCTGATGAGGAGAGCTGTGGTGAGTAGTTTGTCTCGTAAAGGTTCACTCAAAATTGGTATCTATCTTTTTGGTCTTCATCCTTTCTCCTTGTTTGCCTTCATCATCCGATCACATCTCTCTTCTAGCTGTCAAGCAGTGCACAGACTCAGAGTTTCACTGCAGGAATGGCCAGTGTGTCTCATCCTCCTTCGTTTGTGACGAGGAGGCAGACTGCGATGACGGCAGCGATGAGGCCTCCTGTCCACCCGTCACCTGCAGCTCCTCGTCCTTCCAGTGCAACAACACTGTTTGTGTTCCTCGTCTGTGGGCCTGCGATGGTGACACGGATTGCCTCGATGGCTCGGACGAGTGGCCTGAAAACTGTGGCCTAAAGAGCCCTGGCTCTCATAGCACTCACCAGTGCACCTCTCAGGAGTTTCACTGCTCCAGTGGAGAATGCATCCACTCCAGCTGGAAGTGTGATGGAGATGCTGACTGCACTGATCGATCAGATGAAGTTAATTGTGGTACGGCATTCAGAAATCTGCTGTCTCCGTTCAATGATTAGTTTCTAGTCCTTTATTTTTTTTTTATGCTCTGTCTCTTCATCCCTTTAGCTCATTCCACCTGCCGTCCAGATGAGTTTGAATGTGACGATGGCACATGCATTCACGGCAGTCGCCAGTGCAACCATCAGTACGACTGCAGGGACAGGAGTGACGAAGTTGGCTGTGTGAATGGTACAAATCTCATCTAGCTCTCTGGCACTCTGCAAAACCTCACACTTGTGAGTGTCTCTGTCTTTATCTCCTCGTCTCATTCGCAGTGACCCGCTGCGAGAGTCCAACCAGGTTCAAGTGCCGCAGCGGGGAGTGTATCAGCATGGAGAGAGTGTGTGACAAAAAGCGTGATTGCAGGGATTGGTCAGATGAGCCTCTCAGGGAATGTGGTGAGTACAAAGGCCTGTCATTCATAACTGTTTAATTACTGCTTTATGTATCTAATTAAAGTCTCTGCAGCTTCATGGTTGTGCTTTCAGTAAATCCTCAGAAAAACAACTCTTTCCTCTTCTCTCTGCAGGCTCCAATGAGTGCATGTACAACAATGGAGGCTGTTCTCATATTTGCAAAGATCTGAAGCTCGGTTATGAGTGCTTGTGCCCAACTGGTTATAGTCTCGTCAATACAAAACGATGTGAAGGTAAGTCATGCACGTATAGTGCAAAAGGGTTTATTCATTCAGGCTAATTTGATATTGAGTGACTGTGCTTTAAGATAATGAGGACTTGTATTGTTCTATTTATCATTTTAAGCTGTGTTTTTTTCTCTCTCTCTCTCTCTGAATCAGATATTGATGAGTGTGCCAGCCCAGATACCTGCAGTCAGATCTGTATCAACCAGATAGGCAGCTACAAATGTGAGTGTGAAGAAGGCTACCAAGTTGACCCAGCAACCAAAGCCTGCAAGGCCATCGGTAAGAATGAGCTTCCAGTACTTGGTTTATTACTTTTATAAGCAACTCCCACATGTTGAATGATGACGAATGACCTTTAACATTGTTATTGTAATTCAACTACTTTCTATGTTCCTAAGTCAATTTTAGAGTGGAACAGAAATAAAGTTATAGAATAGGAAGTAGTAATAGTAGTAAAGATTATCATCATGACAATGTTTAAAAAAAAAAAAAAAATCAGAAGAAATGAGAAAAGAACAGGGTAGGATCATTACTTAGCATAATTTGACACCTTTTTTTTGGTTCATGTATATATATGTATATATGTTTTTGCAGGTTCTATAGCTTACCTCTTCTTCACGAACCGTCATGAAGTCAGGAAGATGACACTGGACAGAAGTGAGTACACCAGAGTAATCCCGCGCCTAAAGAACGTGGTGGCTCTCGACATGAACATGGCCGCCAACGAGCTCTACTGGTCAGATATTTCCCAGAAGAAAATATACAGGTAAGTATGACTGGAATCACAGCAAAGGGGGCATTTTTGTTCCTTCACTGCTGTTTGACACATATTTTTGGTTTTCAATCCAGAACTTCGATGGACTCAGCTGAAGACTCTTCTCATCACCACATTGTGATTGGTAGTAATATTGATGCTCCTGAGGGAATTGCGTTTGACTGGATCCATGGTAACCTTTACTGGACCGACAGCGTTCGCGGCACCATCTCTGTGGTAACTGCTGATGGAAGCCGCCGCAAAACTCTTTTCCATCAAGACTTATCGAAACCTCGGGCTATCGTGGTTGATCCCCACAGCAAGTAAGCTGTTTGTCAAAGTCTTCCTTGCTTGTGTCGATAGCACTAAGTGTGTTTACGGAATTCTATTGACAATTTTTCCATCACTTTGTAGCTTCATTTACTGGACTGACTGGGGGAATTCAGCTAAGATTGAGAAAGCAGGTCTGAATGGAGGAGACCGCACTGCCCTGGTCACTGACAACATTGTGTGGCCTAACGGCGTCACTCTTGGTAACAGAAACACTCATGTCACTCTGGTTTTATGTGCTTTATTTATTCATGTGCACATACTTCAAGTGGTGGCTCTGGTCTGACCCCTTCACCCTCCATCTCTTCCAACCCCCACTGCAACCCACTTGCTTCCTCCCCAGACCTGCTGAACCAGCGTCTGTACTGGGTGGACTCTAAGCTGCACACCCTCTCCAGTATCGACGTGCAGGGCGGTGGCCGGCGCACTCTCATCATTGATGAGCACAAGTTGGCTCACCCACTGGGACTCACTGTATTCGAGGTAGATATTTACAAGCTTCTCAAAACCACAGAACGCTCTTACTAATGAACTGTTTGATGAACTAAGCAGATGGACAATTTCCAAAAACTGTCAAAAAAAAATTCAAGCGTCTTTGTTCATGTTATTCTAGGAAAGAGTGTTCTGGACGGATGTCAGCAACAATGCCATACTCAGTGCAAACAGGCTAACTGGTGACGACATCGCACCAGTGGCAGAGCACCTGTCTTCACCAGAGGACATCATTCTGTACCATAACCTCAAGCAACCTGCTGGTTAGTGATGCCATTAATAATAATGATATATATCTAAAAACAATATAAGACAAACAAAAAAACTAACAAACCTGGTGTTGGCAGTAGATATTCAGTCTAATACTGCTTTAATAGTTCCTTTTATTTACTAGCTTGCAACATACTAAGAGAGAAAATGAGACCCCAACAGAGACTTTTAAATACCATTGCAATCATGCTAATGAAAACTTTTGTACTAAAGGTGATCCATTACATTAAGTGAAATACATTAGAACGACCAGCTTCTTCTTCATTCTCTGCTGGTTATCTGCTCCTGTCACCTCTCTCTTTTCCTGCATCCCCGAATCTGTATAACTGCCACAGGCAGGCCTCTCTGCCAACAGCTGCTGCCTCATGTGGCCCTCCTTCAGTCACTGCTTCTTGGGATTGATCGCACCCCAGCACATTCAGAGAGACTGCCTCAGTGCTTTATTACTGTGCATATAAAGGTTATCATTTTTCATGAAGAGCTGTTGCATCTGAACCTACAATGGTTGAAACATGGTGTATTTATATTGTGTATGACTCCTCCATACACTATATCAACCTGTTATTTTTCATTCTGATCATAAAAGTATTGAATTGTAATATCAGAAGCCCCATTAGCTTTGAAGGAGTAGTATAATATTTGTTTGTATAATCATTCATTATGTACACAGCTCAGATCATCAGTTAAGATTCAATTCAGTTTCATTCAGTTCAATCCAATTTTATTTCTATATTGTCTTTTACAACACAAATTGTCATTAAGTGCTTTACATAGATACAGAGCATGACCCCCAAGCAAAAGAAACAATGGCAAGTAAGAAATAGACAAGAACAGGGAGCAAAATTAAAACTGAGTCAGTCTAGCTGTTTCTCCACTTCTTTGTACCAAACTAAACCCCTCAACTCTGCAATGTAGTATGCATCTGCATGTCCAACCTCATATTATTAAATGTGGACATTTTACAAAGCATAAAAACTATGACAGTATTGACAATGGATCTATGAACTGTAACAAAGCTGAAATAACCCTCTTCTGTTGCAGGAAAGGACTGGTGTCGGGTATCTAATGGCAGCTGTGAATTCATGTGCCTTGCTGCCCCTCAAGTGGGCAGACATCCCCCCAGATATACCTGTGTCTGCCCAGATAACATGATGTTGGCCAGGGATATGAGAACCTGTGTGCCTGGTGGGTAAACCATCACATATGTCCAGAATATTTTAAAAGACATTCAAATAATGATAAGTAGTGATTTAACTCTTACACCTCCTCCTTTGTCAGCTGTGCCAACACCTGCAGCTCCTGTACAGACTCTTGTTCCAACCACCCGCCCAACTCGTAGACCACTTGTGCCACCCAGGACCACACCAAAGACCACGCCGAAGCCCCGTGTCCGCACAACCACAGTGCCTGTCATTGTCACCAGCACTGTTGCCAAGCCGATGCAGCACACCACCAAACCACCAATCAGGAGCACCACATCTTTACCAAAGACAACCATGCCTCAAACAGTGAAGCCTGAAATCCTGCAGACCACCAACGTGGCACCAACCACCTCTCCAGGTAGATTTTCTAAGTGGTGACTTTTTGACCTTTTCTGTTTTGCTGAGTACGTCGCTCCCAGTAACATGACTGGACACCCTCAGTCAGCTTTGCCTTGTGTATCATTAACCTACAGTACTGTGTTTGCCTTTACCTCAGATAACCAACATGAAGTTGTTGCAGCTTTACCCAAGTCTACCTCCAGCACCCCAGTAGCTCTTTACTTTGTCTTACCTCTGGGTATGTAGCTTTAGCAGCAGCTGTTCTCAAATATCACATTTTATATTGACTACAACTGTCAGATACTATCTGCCATCCATCTTTGTTTTGCTCTGTTCAATAGCAATTGTTTGCCTGGTGGCTATTGGAGGTCTGCTGCTATGGAGGAACTACAGGCTGAAGAGCACCAACACAATTCGCTTTGACAACCCAGTTTATCAGAAAACCACAGAAGACCAGGTGCACATTTTGAGGAGCCACAACTTTGATGGTTATTCCTACCCAAAAGTGAGCTTGAACTTCCATTTTGATTTAAATAACTTATAATAGCAGCACATACATGTTACAATATTGATTATGTTTAATATTCTTCCCATTCTCTGTCCCATCAGAAACAGATAGTGAGCTTGGATGAAGAGGCAGACAATCCAATTTTTAATGAAAACTGAAAAATGGCGGGCAGAGTGGAGAGAGGAGCCTCACTGATGAGCTACATTCAAAGTCCTTTCATACTTTTACCTCTCAGAACAAAGATATAACAGTCACAGCCTGTATCTGGCAAGCTTTAACCACTTTATTCAACATATTCTCACAAACAAATGCTCTACAGTGGAACTAGCAGGGTGAACACTTGCCATCTGGATGCGTTTTTTTTTTTTTTTTTTCCTCATTAAGTTTTTAGAGTCACCAGATAACGGACTTCTCAATGTTTTTTTTTTTGTTTTTTTTTTGTTGTTGTTTGTTTTGTTTTGTTTTTTACATTATTTTAAACTGTGATACCAATGGGGTAAAGTGTCATTTTTGAAGTCACATAGTGTTTTCTCAGTGATCAAAGCTTCCATCCTGCTTCTGATTGACTTCAACAAGTCTTTTTGTAAATATCATTCCAGTATAAAGTGACAAGCTGTTGATTGATTAATATATCTTGCACTATTTATAATTTAAAACTAAGATAAACGGTCTAATTAGTAAGCCAGCGAGTGGAGGCAGTTGCTTTTACGTTTTCTAATCTTTTGATAAGTGCTTCTGCTGAGGCTCCTTATATATCTATCAGAAAGATTTTCTCACCACCCCAGCCGCCAGATCAGACACTAATTGTAACCACTGTGACCTCAGTATAATGTGTGAAATTATGTGTGAGTTTTACACCGGCAAACCTCAAAGGAAACAGAACTTGATGCCTTTGTGCCTTAAAATACGCCATCCGAGACTTCAGATCCAACATATAGTCACATGATCTCCCAGCGGTTCTATGCAGTTCAAGAGCATCTCCAGATGCTTTTTCAAATCCAGGCTGCTGATTTGTGATCGGGTCTATGTGAACTGGATAGCTATCTTTAAATTTTCCATCCCCGTTTTTCAGGACCAGTGCATTCCTCAAAGCTGAAAAGCTTTAAAGCAGCCATGTGTGACCAGCAGGGCTGAGTCTAAACCTCCATACCAAGGCACATGTATATTTATGTGCTCCCATAGGGCCAGTTTGCCTTATACATGCATTCCTGATGAAACGTGTCCTTCTTGTCACGTGCCCCATAGTGAGACTTAGAAACATGTCATTTGTTTCTGATCTTTGCAGACAAATGTGTGCCTTTTAAAGAAATATTTGGTCCATATATTCATTTTTGGTGCTATTGAATGCAGTGGATTTGTATAAAATCATTACAAAAGCCTGTTTAATATGAGGAATGTGGTTGTGTTGCAATCAGGCAAAGACACCTGTCAGAGACTTTTGTGGTGTGTCAGTTAATGACTGTTGTGAGGAAGAGAAGCACAGAGATAACTATTGATATCATTTCCCCATTCAAGTATGTAAATATAATGTTCATAAATGTACATATTTGTTCTTAACTGTTTTTGTTAATGATGTTTTACTCATGAAATACAATATGTGCTGTTTATAAATAAATGCTTCTATTTATTACAGAATTAATTGTTCTGAATGAAGTTTTCTGAAAGCCTTAATTTGTCCTGCTTGTTTTTTTTCTTGTTTGTTTTTTTGTTTGTTTTGTGTGTCTGAGCCAGGGTATACTGGGAGGTATCTGCTAGTATACAGATTTACTGCATCGTCCAGTCTGTACAAGCCTTTGTAAAGCTAATGCCTCTATTACAGGGGCTGGTTACACTTTGGCACCAATTTCACAACAAAATGGACTGATTTTAAGTGGTGAAAGTGACCATGTGCAAACGTAAATACGGCACTGCAATTCTGTTCTTGGCAGGCCAATAAGAAAGTTAAAGGAATCAGAGAAGAAGTGAAGAATATAAAAACTCATCCATGCGCCACTGGACAGACTTTAGTGAATGTTACAGTTAAGCAACCTTAAAGTTGCAGAACAATTGCAGCTGAAACATCAGTAGTTTGTTTCTTTACTTTGAGCCAAATGTTTGAACTTCTCCCACGCAACACATTTTTCTTAAACTATTTATCTGAGCTGCTTTTCCAGTAAAATATATAGACCAACTCAACTGGGGGATTCCTCAGAAACCCCCTCCCCCGTCTTTCCATCCACATGAGCGAAAGACCTACACCATACGTCTCACATTTCCTTGTGTTGTTATTGTGAGCATATGGTTTTTGTATGCACTCGGAGCTGGCCTGGTAATGTAGGGCAACCCCCCACCCCCTTTCCAGTGTTTCTGTAGCTCTTCTTAGAAAGTAGGGTTTTTCTTTGAAAGCCAAAAGTCACAGCGAAAACAAGACCGCATAGTTTCTCTCAGTGAGAGATCACAAGCTGGAAAACTGAAACAATGAGCCTGCAGTGTATCCCAGCAAATCTTTTACAGACTCGTGCACATCAATTTATACCCCTGAAAATCAAAAGGAATTTGATTGTTTTTTACATTTACATTTTTGGCAGAGAAAAGCAAAAGAACATTTTTCCATTAGTCCTTAAAAAATAATTAGGAGCATATCCATGTTCCCCTTTAAAGCAGAAAATTGGCAAAAAAACAAAAATTCCAACTTCCACTTTTTACCCTTGAGGATTTTCAACCATTAAAAGAGTCAAGTCAGAACAGATTGCACAGGCAATAATCTGGTACTAGATTAAATTATTGGCCTCAAAGGCTATTGTCCGGTTTTGTGGAAAATATAACATCAAACATGAGAGACAGTGGTGAGTTGTGACACGTGTTGTCAAACCCACCAACCCATACATATCAAGTGCAAAGTTCAAGGCTGGGGGAGAGTGGAAGTGTTGAACTGATAACCTAAGCCATGGGGGCGGCCATGACTCAGGCGGAAGAATGTTTTTCCTCCAATTGGAACGTGGGTAATTTGATCCTCAACCCCCCTCCACGTGTTGTCAGACAAGACAACAAACCCCAACATCGCTTCCTCAGTACCGTCATCAGTGATCAGTGTGCTACAGACAGTTTATATACAGTCAGGGGGAAAAGAAAATACACCCACTTTCAATTCAAGGTGTTTACATGTCAAAATGTAATAATCATCACCATCATTATTAACATTATTTGCACTTCACCAGGTCTTAGGTAGGAAAATACATTCAGATAACAATTAGCACGTGAGGCATTACACCATGTTATTTTCCAAGAAAAACTGAGCCAAACTACAACATGTATGTTTAAAAAAAATAAAAAATAAAACATTACAGAGTAAACAGCAGCCAGTTGCTCTTAATTAAATGTATAAATATAAATATATTATGTATAAAAGCATATGTTCTTCTATAAAAGCAGATGTATTAGCAGATTGCTGGTCAAGAGTCTTCAAGTATGTTTTGTCACTATGTCAGTGAGAAAAGACATCAGTAATGGTCATAGAGAAACAATTATCAAAGCCATGTGGCAAATCACTGAAAAGTTATAAAGTTGTTTCCAAAAGGCAATGTTATATCCAAGTTGGACAATGTAATTTGGACACATGAGACTAAAGTGGAAATGTGTTGTGAAAACTAAACACAGCATATGAGCTCTTACGCCTCATAAAAGCTCTCAAGCCTGATGGTGGAGGGTTGATCATTTGGGCTTGACTCAAATGAAGGCAACTGGACTTCCTTTTCTTGTTTTCATTTAAAAAAAAATAACATTTCACCTTTTGTCCATAAGGGTTCTTCAATGTCCAATGCAGGAACCTTCAAGAGCTAAGAAAACGAAGTCAAGTTGACTTCATTCAGGCTTTTGAGAATTGCTGTGACCTGGATGACTACAGGTCTACGCTGGAGATTTGGGCTTTTTTTTCAGCCACAGACTGAGTTTAACCATAAATTGCAATCAGTACATAGTAGTCACAGATGATGCCATGTGTCCAAAGTGTAGTCAGAAATGATACCAAGCACACCAGGAAATCTAAAAAAAAAAAAAAAGTCCAAGACATAATCCAGACCACAAGCTGACTGAAACACTGTTGTGGGACATGAAGATAACTGTGTGTGCATAAATATGTGCTGCAATGATACTCTTCATATGAAGTTCTCTCAACCTGGTCTGAAGATGATTTTACTGTGTTCTGGTACATAAAACCCTCAAATGGGGTATCATTTTACTTATATGACAGTATACTGTCATGCACTTTGTAAGTATTTGTCTCAATGGATGAAAGAAAAACAGGTTACAAGGCTCATGTAAGTATGAAAAACAAAACAAAACACGGATGATAAGATTCCCTTTTCCTATCCCATGGGTAAACGAGACTTTTAGGTCCCTTCAGCTTAAAAGTTAAACAGAGTGAAGTTCTCCTGATTTGTCCCTGACAGAAACTAGTTTGTCCAGGCTGTTGGGACCTCCAGTACAGTTTGTTTTTTGTTTGTATAGACGGCAGAGGATGTCTCTCTTTAAAAAAGAAAAAAATGTATTAATTTTCAATGCTGTAATTCATTAATCATTAGTTTCACCACTGAAAGGTCAAGAATGACTGACCAGACTGTTTTAGTACCTTCCTTTGCTGAATGTAACAATTAAGCTTCCAGTAAGTGTTTTCTATCCACTAATCTTTTTTTCTGTCTAGACTTCCAGTTTTAAATTCAGGTGCCTTTTTTAAGTCACGTAAAATTCAGATATAGCCTTTCCTCAGTATATTCACTTTTCAGCTGGCATGAAGGTGTACTAGTAACAACTGTGTAATCTCATCTAACTGCCTTTCATGTACATTATCTATATTCTGAGGAGGATCTAATAAAGTTCATCTGATATTTAATGTAATCTCCCAAAGGGTGAGGAAAGGACATCACCTATCCATAA
>JBAMYA010000023.1:13336276-13346556 GCA_037176975.1 Arrhamphus sclerolepis | reverse complement strand
AATATGTCAGTTAGTTTGGAAGGCATCTTTTTCATGGTAAGAATAAGGAAAGTATTGTTTTCTTGAGAGAACTATGAGATGAAATGTGAAATGCAGCGATGGCCATCAGTGATCATGCTGCAAACAAAACATCAGCCCTTCGCCTCTTTAATGTGGTGTTCATACATGATGTCACGTTATTGATGGTCAGAAAAACACCAGCTATTCAGCCAAATGAGAAAAGTTCTAGCATTTATTCTATCTTTTTATTTGTTTATTTAAAAACTTGTGTTTCTCTGCTGAGAGCTCCCTTCCCTCTCTTCGGTTTTATGTGAAGAAACCATTTTCCTGTAAACAAAAGCTTTAAGCACATGCTTTAAGGCACTTCAACAAAGTCAGTCATCCCTCCTGGCTTCCAGAGTTTTTCCTGCTGCTTAACTTTAGGGTTTTTCTTCCACTAGGGGAGTTTTTTTCCCCATATTATCTGGTCCGCAAGAGCGCGCAAAGGCAAACATAAATGTACAAGTACATTATTTCTGAGGAAATTTAAATGTGACTGCCCATTTGGTTCAAAAGTTTGAAAAAGATTTTACAGCACAAAGTTGCTCATTTTTGTCAAAACTCGTGATCTTTTTAAAATTAACTTTTTTTTTTTTGGTCATCTTAGGACAAAAATTGGCAGTTTTATGAAGTTGATATTTTCCAATAAAAAGAAGGTCATTTTGAGTTAAAAAGTCAGAATTTTGTGGCATTTGTGTTTTTTGGAAAAAAAAAAAAGTCTGGAATTTTCAAAATTTGCAATTTTACCAGAAAATATTATGAGAAAAAAAATGTGATTGTAGTTCAAAAGCCTCAATTTTCGATAATTTATGTGAAATTTGATATTTCATGACAAAATTCACTTTTTTGTGGGAAAAAAGAAGTGATATTATGCAATTTGGCATTGTTTTTAAATTATTCAAGAAGAAAAATCTGATTATAGTACAAAAGTCTCAACTTCACAATTAAAGTAAAAAATTTTGTGATTTTTTTTTTTAGATTATATAGCAAAAAAAAAGAAAAAAATCCAGGAAGTGGTGGGAAATCTAACAAAGTAGTTGGTTGAGAAAATAAAAGAATAACTGACCCTTCAATGGTCACTATGGTGATGTTGTGTCCCATGGTGAAATCGATTTTGACACCCCTTTTCTAAAGCATCTTGAGGAAATTTGTGCATTGCAAAAAAGGAAAAGAAAATAGAAATTGTCTCTTTCATTAATCGGTAGGCATACTGACGTTGGCCATGAGAAATTTGGTAGATGCTTGTGCAGGACTCCTTGCAGACTTCAAAGAACATGAACACTTTAGTGGCAAAAATAAACAGTTACTAGTGAAATTACATGGCTAAATAAATAAGTAAATAAAATTTATAGGCATTTTCCCCAAAGGTTCTGGATTTGAATATTAGTAAAAGGTACCAAAAGTTGTTTCTGCTCTAAATTTGCTGTTGCTCAGTTACTTTAAACATTGCTCGTTTGGATTATCACCAAAGAAAGTGGAAATTTATTTATTCACTGCAGATCCTCCAAATTACCGTACACTAAAAAGCCATCAAAGCAGACTCCATTTCCTGTCTTCCTTGTGCCCTTCTGCTCTGCAGCTGGTGGCCTCATGCCCTCACTCTGCCCACAGAGGTTGGCACAACCAGCATCCTCTCTCCAGGATTTTCTGCGTAGAAGCACGTGGCTGCATGAACGTCAGCGTGTGTGGTATGCACCGCAGGTAGACGTTCTCCACCCAACAAGAGAAATGCTCTCTTTTTTACAGGCCTGAGATCAAAGTCACCGAGTGTGTGATGTCACCAACAGCAGGCCCTAAACCACTTATTGCGCTAAATGAGAGCCATTAGCCATACAAACAAAGACTTAAAACTCTATGTCATTTAATCAAAAGGGGAGCAGGAAGCACAATTAACTTCAGGGCCAATATGTGTCAGAGAGAGGTCAGGCTAAAACTGTGCAGGCTCTTATTACATTTGTGCAGTCCGTGGCCTGGCAGTCGGTGTACGGCCTAATGAGAGTCAGTAACTTCAACCTGGCTGCGGCCCGTCTGCTCCGTCTGATCTCTCAGGAAGACAAAGTGGTCTGCCTTCCACACCAGCCATCACGCCGACGAGCAGGGTACGGATGAAAACCATCCAGCTGAAAACCTCCCTCACAGCTTGTACCCTCTTTGTCTCTGTCTGCACTTTCTCTCCTTACCCCCACCACCCCCCCACCCCTCCCTCAATAACGTCTGCAGTGGCATATTACAACTTGGAAATGGATTTTAAAAGGGAGTAGAAAGGGGTGCCAGAATGGAAAAAACATGGATTGGCTCTAGGGAAGCAGATTAAGTGGGCATGCCAAACCTCACGCTTTATAAGAAACAAGAAAAAGACCCCTTTTTATATTAATGCTCCGAGTTAAGGACCAACCACATAGTGGGGAGAAGTCAAAAAAATCCCACCCTATTCGAAAGAGAGAATGAAAATACCAGGCGGTGATTTGTCACCTCATACGAAGCCTTTCCAAATCAGTGTCACCAGAGTGAATAAAGTTGTAAGGTGCTGCAAAGCTGTCAGTATCGTAGCTGCAGGTCTCTGTGTGCTTGGGGAGCTGTAAAGCCAATTCATAGGTCTGCAAACATCCTGTAACAGCAACATAAATCCACTAATTCAGGCCTTTGTGTCTGGTAATGGATGTTATGCCGCGCTACGTAGATGTGATATGATAGGATTGATTGCTCTGAAGATCACTCAGGCTGCTTTCTAGCACCGCCCTGCCACCCAAACTGTCGGCCAGCAAGCCGTTCATCCCATGTTGCCTCTGTTGGTGGTCCCTGGTGTAAGCTATATTTTCCCTTTACTTCTATCCCTCTCTCTCGCTCTCTCTCTTTTTTATGGCTAACTCAAAATTGTTCCTAATTCGCTGCTGCTAGAGGGGGGTAATTTGCGGCTTTTGGCTGAGTGTTGCAAGCCCCAAATTTGAAAAAGCTGCTGAGTTGAAGGCGTTCTGTGAAATGCAGTAGGAGCAACAGTAGGAAGAGGACAGACAGAGAGAGGCCTAAATTCAATCAGCTGAAAAGGAAAAGCACAAAATCATGATAAGCCTCAAAAAGGATAAGGGCTGCAGTTGGATAATGTGAGCTGTAGCTACCAATAACTATGGCTCTTTTAATGAAAGGATGGAGATAATGTCTGCTCTTCTTCTCCAAATCAATGCAAGCTCTGTTTAGTCTGTGGAGACACTCAAATTCTGATAGATACGAGGGCTCGTATCAAGCTTGTGTGTTGTTTATCTTTTCTCGAATGTGCTCAATAAAAACTCTCTCAGGCTGACTCTCCGCTGCAAAATATGTCATCTGTAAAAGAGAAAACAGATGGACATCCTCAAAAGTCATTCAGTGTCTGGTAGCATTCTGGTTTAGCAATCATCTCTCAGGTAGGACAGTAGGAGTCGAGGTCAGTGGGAACAATATGCCAACATGCCGCCACGCACCGATAAGAAGCGTCGCTCATTTCATGTATCTGTTAGACCAGTCAGCTTGGTTAGTGGGGAGATGAGTCAGGCCTCCCAGTTCATATTTTCAAACACCCACCCACCATTTTTTGCATCTACACCAAACTAACATTTTTTAATTGATTTTATTTTTTACCTTAGACAGGTTGACAGGAAAGTTAACATCAAGGATTAACCTCTTCATCGCAAGGTGTATTTTTTTCTGCCTCCTGTCTGAAATTTCTAACTCAAACTAATTGTACATATCTTCACAACTACAAGGACTATATGTATAATTTTACTCTCAAAATAAAGCTAAGACATATGAGATTGCTGCAGAAGTGTCAGAGAAAAGATATGTTACTGTGTCTTTCACCTGGATCTGAGTAGGGGAAAAGAAATCTTCAGAAATCTCAGTTTAAATATTGCTTTGAGTCAAAACCACCGGTGAAACATATAAATAGAAGCCCAGTTCATGTAGGAATTAGTAAAGTAATATCTGAAGAGTAACAAAAGTAAATGCTATAAGAGTGAACCTGAGCAATTTTACAGATGTTTTTAACATAGTTACGTCCCAGCGGAACCCCTAAATGTACCATTTGTGCATTATATTTTATTTTCTGGTTCTTTAGTTATATTTCCACAAATAGTCTTAAAAAAGAGCTCCAATTATAATTTAAAAAAAATAGTAAAATAAGAATCCACAACAGAAGTCAGTTGTAGCACAGAAAAAATAAAGTTTGGCCCATGTTTGGACTGGAAGTGGGTTAAAGTCTGTCAGTCTGGGAGCAAAAAGGGTCTAGCGGTGTCACGATGTGCAGTGCAGAGGATCCAAACACAGGAACACACAGGAAGCAGTCAAATGAAGAACAAAAAAGAACATTAATGATTTCCTTACAGGACAAGACAAAAGGCACTGCAGGGCAGGAACTCCATGAGAAAACAGTCCGTGACAATGAAACTTAGAAAACTGAGGAGACAGAAACACAACTGGGAAACACAGGTGGTGAGACACGGATCTGGCAATGAACAAAAGAAACCCGGTGTATTTTGATTGCTTGGTGTCTAACAGCTCTAATGCAATGCAGATGAAAAGCAGCCATTAACTGAACCCAGCTGTGAAACAATAATTGGAGGCAAAATTCAACCGAAAGCACAAAGATCTGCAAAATTAAAACACAAAACAAATTTATCGCATTTCAATAGGTATGATTTAAACACAAAACATTTTAACAGTGTTCATGTTTGCGCAGATAAAACTCATTATAATGTTGAAGTTTGTCAATTTGAGTTTCAATTTAAAGCAACACAAAAAGACTTTTGCAGTTTTCATCTCAGTAGTCCTCCTATAAGTCACGTTCACAACACTGTCCAAGATTTGCTCTCGTTCATTCGTTCAGGTTGTTTTTTCCTGTCATTTTTATCAATCTTTTAGTCACCATGCCATGATGTCCACTGTATCTCTGAGAGTTATTCTTATCGTTAATGTGTGACGTAGTACAGTAACCCAATACAAAGTTGTCACAAGAGACCACCAGGATGGGAGACCAAAGCTACGTTAGCTGGTTCTTGTCAATAACAGGAGGACAGGAAACTGTGGGGGCGAGTTATCAAATATTCCTTTAAATGAAGCTGAAATTGATATTTCAACAAGAAAATAAAGACCTTTGTGCTGCTTTAATAATCTGACCTCCTGTTATGTGATACTGGAAAGATTAGCCAACAGTAAATAAGAGCTGGACTTGCTGCTTCGGTGTCTGTGTCTCTCTTTACACCCAGGGCTGCATGTTCCCAGAGCAAAGGGGAGCCCGAGAGCTCCTCTGTGGCTTCGTCAACACAAGGGCCCTGAGAGGTGCTCATTCATTTTGATTAACGGGGCCTTCCTCACTCTCATCACATCCTTGGTGGTTTACTCTCTCCTCAGGGGGAAAAGCCCACATGGATGTTTTTCTTTTTTTATCCCACATGGTTTTTCGCTTCCACAACAGCACGTCATTACCCGAGTGTTTAAACACTTAAGAACAGTTTAAAGGGAGGGTTAGGAGGTGGTGGTAGAGGAGGAGTGAAAAAACACTCATGAGCAATGAACAGCTCCACATTAAGTCTGTATCACTCAAGGGAGCTGTAAAGGCTGCCCTGTGAGCGAAATGAAGTCAATAAATAAATGTGGCTGATGTCAGATGTCTGGAACAGCTTGAGAAGGTTTCAGCAACAGGGCATGCCTACTCTGTTGAAATGATGGGTGATAAGTTTGGGCGGCCCGGCAGAATTAGACACTACAACCCGCTGAGTGCTGTTGACTAATGAGAGCAGGTTTGCTGCATGATAAATTGAATTTTTTTTTTTAAATGATAAATAAATAAGAGACAAGTTTTATCTGCATAAAACCCCCAGTTTGCTGAAAGTTACAATAGCTGCTCAACTCTAAGTGAAGAGAACGCCTTCACAACAGATGATGTTTGTTATTTTGTAAAGATCTCACATCAGCTGCCTCTGATAACAGCACTACGCCCCCAAAGTTTTGCTTTCATAGCAGTCAATCAGAGCAGAAATGACAGCAAATAGCAGAAAGAAGCACAGGCTGTCAGTGGACTGAGTGTGTCTGCTTCGTTTCATGACAGTGCTGGATTAAAATACTTTGTACAAAGAGCGTCTGCTGAGACACGACTGAAACTCCTCTGCCTGAAGGAACACCAGCAGAAAATATAAAAACACAAGGAGAAGCAGTAGCAGCTGGATGAGTGTTTTTCCAAGTTAAAGCAATTGATCAGCGAGAGTCCAGAGGAGGAATGGCTGGGTAGGTGGGGGGGGCAAAGGTTCAGAGGAAGCTGCAGGTGTGGGGAAGAGAAAACACAATCACATCTCAAGTCAAACAAACGCGTCCTCGCTGATGGAGATGGATGGAGGGTCAGCATTCCAATCCACGCTGGAGATCCCGCTGCTTAGCCCCAGGTCCTTGCTCTCAGTGCGTCTGCTGCTGCTGCTGCGGGGCCAAACATCTGGACAAGGAGAGGAGGAGGTAACAAAGAGGAGGAGGAGAGAGGAGAACTTTACAACTGAGAGACAAGAACGGGTGAAAAGGAGAGATGAACTGAGGTCAAATGAAGAGGTGAAAGTTGTTGATATGAACAGCAGTGTTTATCTTGGGGACTCCTGTGGAGGAGGGAGCCCACATAAGTGAGATTGTGTCAGTGGAGGAAAGTTCGCACCCTTTTTATCCCTGCCTGTTAGTTCTCTTTATCTTCTTCCACTTCACCTCTTTCCAGCATGTTTCTAGCGTCTTCCAGGCAGCTGAGGGATGGAGGCTGCAGTGGGGCTAATTCTTCAGCCAGCAATTAAATCTCCTCTGACCGTCTCCTGCCATCCTTCACAACACAGAAGCCCCAAACTGACTGCTAAAAATGTTGCTGTTTTCTTTTTCTTCTTGTTTTCCCCAGGAGTCCCATAAAAGACTGCTCAGCTCTTGTTTTCTCTGCAAGTCAAGAGATGAGCTAGAGCTCATAAAGAGAAATTCAGAGGGCATGCAGAGGTCCCAAGCTCTGTAAAAGGCTGTGGCAGCAGTCCTGGAGCGGGTAACAGCAGTGGAGGCAAATATATAGTTTTTTGTTGTTTTTTTTCTTTACACATACACACACACACACCTTATTTGATCCCTATGAACACTGCACAGCCTGGTGAGGACACGCTCTGTAAATTTTCCCCTCCCTCCAGTGTTCTCTGTAAGGGCAGCCTGAGCTTGTAAAAGAAAAAAGAAAAAACAGACACATGACAGGTGCCAGAGGCAGGAATGTGAAGAAGTGAATGATGAAACGCTGTCAGGCAGATCGCTTGTTCGTTTCTTTTGCTTCTTCGCATTTTAAGTCTAAAGTCTAAGTATTTGAGTTGTATCACTGCAAGTGTAGAATTTTAGTCGTCTAGCCTGGGTGGACATTAAAACGGACATTAATATTTAATGAACTGAATTGACACCAGCTAACATGTAAATGCTTGTAGAAGTGGCCTGTGCACTTTTGTTTATCAGTGTGAGGGTTGCTTATGGTCAAGTAGCAGAGAATCCTTTATTATACTCCTCTTTGCTTGATTTATCATTCTATATTTTATATGTCTATTTTTCCTGTGTGCATGGATTTCAACTGCAGCGTGCAAGTATTAAGAAGTGATTTGTGATTATATTTATTATCTGGGTGGAAAAAAAATGTATATTGAGTGAATGCACTTTGTTACAATGTACAACTGTATCCATGTGCTGTGGATAGTGTGTGTGTGTGTGTGTGTGTGTGTGTGTGTGTGTGTGTGTGTGTGTCTGTTTTTATTGCTGATGGCACATCGGAGGATTTATTTGAACAGATGTGAACTCTTGGTGCCAGGGTGACCTCAGGTCCTACTTGCAGCTGATCTCCCCGCCCTGGAAAAATAACACTCGGTTTAACAGACTGACCTGTGGAAGAAAAAGCTCACAAACTCACTGTGTAATAAGTCGAGGAATAAGGCTACATTTCCTCTCACAGAGTAATTGAATCTCGATGTAACCTTATCAGAGTATACCTCACTGCAACGTGGCGTGCAAGTGTCCGACTGTGTCCTTGTCTGCTCTGAAATACTGCAGTTAAAACAACCAGACTGTACTGTAAAACCAGAAGTTATATTCCTTTCAAAGTTTGAAATATAGAGCTGGATTTATATTCTCATTGACTGAAAATGGGTTTTTTAGCAAATGCACTGCACATTAACAGCAACGAACATGAGTTAGTGGAGTGCAGAGGTTGCCGACAAGAGCCATAAAGGAAGTGAATTTATGTGTCGGGGTGATGCAGGCGGGAGGTCAGAGGCAGAGTGAAGTGTGCAGACTCAACGAGGATGAAGAGACAGCAATGTTTGGAGAGAGGACAGGGGAGAGTGATGCTAATTTATACCCCACTAATTGGAAACAGCAGAGTCTTGCACCTGAACCGCTTTCACGGCCCCGTGGCCAGGGCCGGGCCCAGGCAACGTGGGAGGGTGATGAAGGCTGCGGGGGGGGGGCAGAAAGATGGGATGGAGGCGAATGGGTCAGTGTCAATGGTGGCCTTGTTGGTTCTGTCCCTCCAGACGGGACGAGGGCTGTGATGTGTGTACATGTGAAAGTGCAGGATGTGCGTGTCTGAGCAAGATTAGTGTGTATGTTAGAAATTTTCTTGGGGTCATGTTGTTGTGACAGTCACAAAAACACACCACACACACACACATAACAGGCCGGAGCCAGAGTGAGGACCACCCTGCTTCGACAGAGAGGGAAGGAGGAGGAGGAGGAGGAGGAGGGATCAGCTTAATGTGTCATGGTTTCAATCTTACACGATCTAACATACGACATGGCTGAACTTCAGCAGTCTTAGCTTCCTAGTTAAATAAATATGACAACCTCCTCAGATGATTACCATCCCGTGACTGTGCTGAGTCAGAGCATCCGTTAATTATTAGATGGGATGCACGAATACGTGGCTTCATTTTTCAAATCCTCGCTGCTTGTGTGTATTGATGTCGACAGTATTCTAGTGAGCAATGGTGTACTCACATGTTGGCTGTGACTGGGGTCTGGCGTCGTGCTAAAAAAGTGAAGTAATCTTGGAATTTAGATTGCAAAAGCATTGAGGCTGCTTGATGTATGCGTGATCTGTTTGTACTGCTGCAGGGCTGGGAGATTCTGCGCTCTTGAAGGCCAGAGATTACTAGTCAGGGGCATTTGCACCACAGAAGGTACGTTTGCATGGGGTGGGTTATTTATTTTTTTTATTACTTCAAGACATGTGAATCAAATGGACGGTAGGTTAACAAAATAGTCACCACATTTAATGAAAACCTTGGATTTATGCTCCAAATAGCAGGATAAAATGAACAGATTATTACTGGTGCAGATATAGTTACCAGTGAGGAATGACATGCACTTAAATAAAGACATTTGGGACATGACTGGTGAAGATGCATAAGGGTGTAAGGGTGCCTCAGAAAACATGGGTTACGAATCACAGATTTATGGCTATTTTCCTAATACTGCTGTGTGTGCTTTTGATAGAGCAAGTCATCATTACAGTGCAAAGTGATGGGCTGTCAGCACTCACACAAGGACACCCTTCCCTTCAATATCCAGGACGCAGAGAACCGAATTCCTCTAAAACAACAGCGTGGACTCAGACATATGGAGAGCATATTGGTGGCAGAGTTCTGATCACACAAGTTTCCTCCAAGGAGAAGAAAATACAATGAGATTTAGATGTGGTGTGGGCTGTTTTGTTTCACTTTAAAGGCGTGTCAGTTGTCTGCCCTGCTTGAGGTTATTTGAGAGAAATATTTCTTTCTGCTTCATCACTCTTCATGATTGACAACCCGGTAGCACATGATCGAAAGTGTGCAACCCATTTGCCAGTAATGGCACCCAACACACACACACACACTCACACGCACACACACACACTCACATTCCCACAAACTCTTCCACTGTAGTGGTTTGCAAGGAAAAATTTGCCCTCTGATACTTCTTTTTTCCTCCGAGTATCTATTCTGAGGAGTGAGTTCTGAATGCACATCAAAGCCACCACAATCTGTCTGTTTCTCTCATGATTTGTCTCTCACACACTCCTCTAACTCTGGCCCATGCCCGTTCACAAACCATAAGCAAACTGAAGTACATTAATGTAAAAGTGTGTTGTGCAGCGATTTCGAAAATTCTTTGATCACTGACAGCAAATCTGTTTCAAAACACTGTATGAAAACACAAGCAATTTCTTTTTTTGACATGCAAGTCATTTA
>JBAMYA010000023.1:13313275-13327310 GCA_037176975.1 Arrhamphus sclerolepis | reverse complement strand
GAAATATATTTTTAATGTTTGAGGATGTAAGCATCATCTGAGTGTGTGTGTGTTTATGTGTGTGTGTGTGTGTGTGTAAGGTGCTCTAAAGAAAAGGAATGTGATGGACTACAGCCAGAGAAATGGGGAAAAAAAAGAAGAAAGTTTAGTACCAACACCATCACTCTGAGCTCTGAAGACACCAGTACAGTTGCCTTTTAAATTGTTTGGTTGGTTTGTTTGTCTTTTTCAGTCTGCAATAGTCCATTAATCAATTGGAGGTGTGTATATATATATATGTATATATAAAAGAGAGTTTACAAGCACGTTATCTTCATTTTCCTACTACTCCAGACTGAAACACTAGTAAAAATTTTAGTGTACAGTTATTTTTATGTGTTTGCTGTGAAGTAATGTCAAACAGTAATATTTGGCTATATTGCCATAGTTTTTAATTATCACGATCCCACAGGTATTTAGAAACAGTGAGACCAAGCCAGGGACTAATGCTGGAGTCCCGCTGTCAGACTTTATTGGTTAATAAACTAGTCAGAGGTTAGTAATATCCTGTGTGTGAGATTAAACTGTAATCTGTTGTAAATCCAGCAGTAGTAGTCAGTCATTTTATTTTAAGTGGTTTTGTCACAGTAACAACACAACAGAGAATAATCTGCTGTCTTAGCTGTAACTCATGATTGAATAAATGGGGGGAAAAAAACCAAAACAGAATGAGGATGAAGAGGCACATATTTTTCCCCCCAAATATAATGGGAAGCAAACTGCAATGGAGGGTTTAAAGTGGCCATATTATGCTAATTTCAAACTATCTTATTTCAATCTTTGGTACCACTAGGGCATTTGTGCACCCAGCACAACTTGAAAAGGTTGTAATTATTTCAGACCAACGAGGACAGACATTTAAAAAGAGACCACTGATGGAAAATGAAATGATTCTGCTCAGGCGGAGCGCTGTTAGCCAAGCGTCTTCTGATCGGTTACATTCTGTAAAACAGAGCCAAGTCACCAAGACGATAATAACTAATCATACTTTTGATAAGTCATTAATACACAAAAGCACAACATGGCCCCTTTGACGACATTCACACCTTCATGCACGAAGTTTGTTGGTGTTGAAATATATATATTTGTACATATAAACTTGTACTAGAGGATAGCATCCACACACAAAATCAGTCTTCTTAACAAGTTGTTACTCTTCAACAAATCATTACCAACCATTTTAAGGCTTTTTGAGAAAAGTGTGCAATTTCAAACAGTAAATAAGTAGTGAGGCTTCGTGATCAGTCAGAACAGCACTGAAATCCTGCAAACACTGCAGATAGTTTAATACTTCTGCACAAATATGACCTAAAAAAATGTGTCATGGGTCTTTTCATTGAAATAGAACACAGATGTGTTGAGGAAAATGATTTCATGTCACTCTGAGTATAAAATCTCTGAATTCCTGTGTGACATACTCCTGCAGCAATAAGTGCAACTAAACATTTCCAGTCGACTGCAGATCAGTCCTGCAGCAAACAAAACTTCAACTCTGAGCTGTTAGGTGGGTTTCTTCTTATGAACTACCCCCTTTAGAATTTTAATCAATATTTAGAATATGTAATTTCAAACATTTTAATGGAACAAAGCAAAAGTAAATTTCTATTTGACTTGTATTATTTCCGTATGATTAAAGGGTTTTGGAGTGAATATTCAAAAATATTCACCAAGCGTGCTGGCGCAGGGAAACGCCCAAAACATGCAGTGGAACAGGAATGTTGAAGACTGGGACTGAGCAACACCGGTTCACTGTCTTTGAGTTTAATTTGCAGGCAGACGTTTAAACCAGCGTATGTCAGAATATAAATACGCGGCTAAACAGGCTCAGAGCATGATACTACCACTACCATATTTCACCAGTGCGAGACAGCTCTTATGCTGGAACACTGATTTCTTCTCTTCACATATAAAGATACAAATGTGAGAATGCTAATGATTTTTAAGTCATATTTATGCAGGAAAACAGACGAGAGCTTTTATGGACAGTATTTGGACAAGTACTTGGTTTTAAGCTCATAGCTCAGTAATACAGTGACTTGCTGAAAGCAGGTAATAGTAGTGATGGTGCAACCCTAAACCCCCCCCATCATCTCTCACTTATTTTTCTGTGTTTTTCTCCTCCCAACCTCAGTTGCCACGGAACCCACGGTGGCCCCAACCATTCCTCCAAATGGCCCTCCCACAAACAGGCCAACCAGTGCCCCCAGCAGGGCTTCCCTTCTCACCAGAGTGGGCAGCCACCTAATCCAGGCTATCAGCTTCTCCCACAAGCCCCAGAGAAGAGGTGGAGAGTGAGAGGAAGGTACGACAGAGGAGAAAATGCTATCTACATCAACATTCAACTCTCCAACGCTGCTCTCTGCCTCCTCCCGGACTGCTATCATCTCTTCCTCTGACACCTCCAGTTGTGTGTTTGTGGGAGACTCTTCTTCCCTCCTATGACTTAAAATTTCTATCTGCCTCTCTTTCACCCTTTCCTCTGCCTCCTGGTAGAGAGGACAGCTGAAGTGCTGCCCCCCACTCTCCCTCACTGCCTCATCAACCTTCTCCAGCAGCTCCTCCACAGCTTTCTCCTCCTCTGGTCCTCCATTGCGGATTTCTAGGGTATGGTAGCGGTCACCACATCTTTCCACCAGCTTTCGAAGGTCTTTGCGCCACGTGGCAAGGTATCCCTCCAGCTGCTCGTCCTCATCCAGCTCCTCTGTGTGGGTGAAGAGTATAATGGTGTTGCTGCTGACAGCAGAGGGACCAAAGAGCTTCTTCAGGGCATCCAGGGCTTTTTCCTCCCCATCAGCTGGCTGGTTCAGAGGCACACAGAGCAGGAAGGCATGAGGCCCAGGGCTGGATAAAGCGATGAAGGAGGAGATGTGTTTTCTCCTCTCTTCTGGGTTGCAGGCCGACCTGAACCAGGCAGGACTGGAGACTACCACTACCTACAGAGAGGAAAAGGAATAAAGGTTCAAGGGCTGTTAATGCTATTTCTTGTTTTTACTTTTCCTGTCAACTTCAATGTATTTGTTAATATACACTATTGTTGCATTCCCAGTGTGCAACACAATACAAAGACGTTGGTACAGAGGCAATTACTGTATGTGCTACCAAGGAAGTGAACTATACTCTGGAAATGTGCAAATACAACTTGCTGTGACATAAAAGAAGCCTTAACTTAACCTTGTTCAGAGGTGGGTCCACTATCTGAACCATCACATAGTGAACATGTGTATTGTGGTCAGATGGATTTGTATTTCAGACTTCCAGATCCTCTGAACCAAATAGGAAACATTCCATGCAGACTGTTTTCAGCAACAAGTCTACTCTGTGATGCTGTAGGGCTGTATTAGTGTCTGAAATTTTTAATTTACACCTCTGTGATGACAGAAGTAGAAATCTAAGAGCAACACATACTGCCTTCGAGACCACATATTTTCCTGGGAAATCTGTGCACATTCCAGCAACATTTCAAAGGCGTGGCTGAGAAAAGAAGAGGGCACAGCTACCCATCTGCCTGCATACCTGACCTGTCGAAAACAGAACGTGTAGAACTTTGTAACCAAAAACCCATCACTGATGACGGTTGCACACCTTAGGCTGCATTTTCAGGAAAAATCGAACAAAACATTCATTAAAATGCTTCATTACTTGGTATCTTCTTTGCTGGGTGCATTTTTAAGTTCTTTACTGCCCCGGGTTTTTTGAGGGATGTGTTGCAGACATGAAAAAAAAGAAATAGATGTATATTAATAAAATAAAAACGTTCATAATAAAATCATTAATCATCTGATTTTCTTTTTGTTTCACTTGAATTTTCCATAGGAATAACTGCTTCCCCACCCCCTTTTTTCTTTTCTATTTTTTTTTTTAAAAACCTGATATGCACCGTGATTGTTGCCTAGTCTTTCTTTTTTGAGTTATGCGTCCACCATCCCAAACTAAACAGCACAACATTCACATGGAGACAATTAATACTCTTCTTTATAAACATGAAGAGCACACACACTGACAAAAGCACTGACTGTAAATAACTATGGAGGAACCATCCAGTCATGTGTACCTTTGAAGCCCATTTTTCCTCAAACTCCACCGCGTGTCAGCCACACCACTTTGGAGGTGCAGCTAGTACGAAATTAGTTGGAAATAAAGCTGGAAAAGTTCTGGATATTTCTACTGTGATGAGTCTGTGATGTCACAGCAGTCTTGAAGTCTGAACAGCTGACTGAATGACGAAAGTGGTGGGTTTGTGTTACATCAGCACTAAAGCACAGAAAATATAGATCACCTTTCAGAAAAGTGAGAAAAAACAAAAACTTCTGAAGTCTTTCAGAAATGTGTTCAAAACTAAAGCTTTTGGTGTTATTTATATGGCAAACAACAAATTAAAACAACTAAAAGTTGTCCTTTTCCACACATAATAAGCAAAAAACAAAACTTCATCTGGACTCCTTTGAGACAGCAAGAATAGTTTTTATTGTTCAGGAATTAAAGGAAATAACTAATTTGACATCTTAATCACGATTAATAATGTGCTTCGCTATTTTTTTGTAATATTTAGCATTAAAAAATATAATTTTCAGCATTAAAAATATAATTTTGGTACTGGTGTGCTGAGTATTACAGAAACAAACAAATAATTTTGTTAATGGCATAAACTTTATATTGGGTGGTGGCTTAAAATTTCTCTAAGCACTGAATATCTTTTAAAAAATATTAGGGGTGCATTGATTTACATCCAGTTAGCAATTATTATTATTATTATTAGTCATTTTAGTAAACAAATGCACATACTCTCAAATTTTTTTGTAAAGAAAGTTGCTGGGCAACGTCAGCTCTGGCTTTTCACAATTCCTAAAACATATTCAGAGTGTTCAAAACAAACAAACAAAAAAACACAACTTAGCATGCTAAAAGCCTGCTCATGTGTTCAGACCAGACCTGCCTGCCAGCAGCCTCCCCTCTGAGTCTGCTGCACCTCTCAAGATCCTCCCCCTCCTCCGCGTCCTGCTGGTGGTCCTCCTGGCCCAGGATGGAGCAAACTGCAGGCCTCCTTCCTGCACTCCTGTCTCCCAGCACCACCAGCCTCAGCTCTGCACAACAAAGCAAAAATCTGGTTTTCATGCAGTCCTGCAGCCTTCATTATGTTCACAAAAAAATAAAAGTGCATTATAAAGTAAAGTTTAAAAAAAAAAAAAAAAGCCACAGCTGGTCCCAATCACCGCTTATATTTATGTCCTACTTTCATTTAATAGCTTCCTCTGCAGGTATGCTACAATACAAAGCTATGTGTTGACTTTAGGTCAGGGCCGTCAAACTCTTCTTAACAAACTATGTCGTCAGATTCCACGCTACTTCCTGGATGCAGTCGTTCAAAAGATTTAGGCCTAATTCAATTAAAAGGTGAATTTTTGTCACAAAATCTCAAATTTCACTTTTATCATAAAAACGAGGCTTTTGAAGTAAAATCACTTTTTTAAGCTAAAAAAAATGAAGATTTTGTTGTTGAAAAAAATAATAAATGCAAATTTTGCAAAATCGCTATTTCATAAAAAAGGGAATTTCTGTCATGAAATCTAAATTTTCATAAAAATGGCAACATGTATCATAAAAATGAGACCTTTGTACTGAGATCTTTTTTTTTCTTTTAACATTTAATTACAACGCTCAAAAAATTTGCAAAATTTGTACAAATTTCAACTTTCCTCAGAAATGTTCTAGAAGTTTATGATGGACGCTCTCGCAGGACAGATAATGAAGTGGAGGGCCTTGGGTGAAACACCTCTGCTTTAGGTGCGGCATTTTTCTTCCCCCTACAGCGAGCATTTGTGCCAACTTGTGTGTCATCACCTCCTGTGCTCAGAATTATTTTGAGTTTTCCGAGAAGCGGCAGCGCCCGAAGCAGCTGCGCATCTGCTCTTCTCACGGAAAACCGCAAAACTACCGAAACGACTCGACAGATAAGCTGCTGTTTCTGCTGCTGCTGCGCGTCACCAGTCAGCGAACAACCGCATGTTTTAGAGAGAAGAGACGCAGGCAGCTTACCAGACTGCGAGGTGGATGCTGACATTTCTGCTGCCGTGTTGAGGCGTTGAAACGCGGATGAAGGAACTTCCTGAGTCCTGAGTCAGCCTGCTGCCTCTGCTGCAGCTGTGAGCACAGCTCCATCTGTTGTCCGGGTGCTGATGCCTCAGTCCTGCTCAGTCTGTCATCCAGACAATTACTCTCAGATTTTACTTTAATCCCAACATCCTAACTTTTCCTTAAAAAAAAAAATCTGTGAGCCAAGTGGCTAATAAAAACTCTCGGGCTTCATTAAAACAAACATTTTAATGTTGTTTTCAACAGGTCTTTGATGGTGACGATGTTCCACCAAGAAAAGTTTGGTTTTGTTTTTTTAAACCATCAATATTAAAATTCCTTTACAATGTCAAAATCTAAACACAGTATACACTGTAAAATATCAAATGTAGCCTATAAAATCAGTACTTTATACATTTTGAAAAGAAAAAAAACTAAGGAGGTGAGATAAATATTACAATGATGAGGAGCAGATGATGCAGCTTAAATGTTGTCTGCACATTTTAGTAAAAAAAAATAAAAGAAAAAAGGAATCCTAACATAGAAATGGTTAGCCATACAATTACGTTCATGATACATTAAAAACATACACCCGTTCCTAAGATATAATGCTGTACAGTAACAGTAAAACCAAGATGAGGTGATGAAGACCAGTAAAATGTTCGATTTAAAAATATGGAAATTAAAAAATTTCTAGACATTTTTTCTTTCTTTCTTTTTTTTAAAAAAAAAATCCACTTTAAAACCATCCAGATTTTTAAATTCTCAAGCAGCTTAAATTAAAGTCCAAGGGTTTCTCCAGTAATGGACGCCATGAGGCAAGTTTGACTTTCAAAGCCACATTACTTCATATTCAGGATCCTCTCCTTCTCACAGTCCAGGCATGATGTAGGCGATGTTGTCCAACGTATTCGACTGTCCCAAAAAAAAAGAAAAAGAGATATAATAACCGAGAACATACAGCAGTTATTGGGATGGTAAATGAAGGGCAGATAAATGAATCTTATCGTTTCAATCATACCACATTAAAACCGTACCAGAACATTTCGAGGACAGCCGTTTAACTGTGGTATCTGTGCTGTGAGACACGTCAGTGGACCCAGCGCGCACAAGATCGAATCCAGAAGAACAGACAAACTCCCAGACACTGCCACCATGCCCTAACACGAGGAAACACCAGTTGCATGCCTTATTTTACTGAAAATGGATGGGAAACTGAGATTGCTTTTTCAATTTATAAATCCTGTGCACACAAATGCTGAAACTCACTTCCGTTTCCTGTAGCCGATGCCCAATCAGAGACAGGGATTCTCCAAGCAGCTGCAGGTGAGCTGCTGCATCGATGGGATCAACATCTGGCACTCGAGCCGGGGACAGGGACATAGAGCCAGGCGTCCTGGTTGGCGACACCATCCCTGCTCCTGCTCCTGTTCCCACGACTATGATGACAAAATGTCATTTAGTGACAAAGGTAATGGGATCCAACCAGGAGGGGAAGAAGTAGTAGAACAAAGGAAAAGTCTCCCAGATACCTTTGTTTTTAACCTCACTGGGAGGTTTATGTTTCACTGTGGTGGCCTCAGCTTTGTTCTGTTTGTGCTGCAGATACTGAGCTTTCTGCCTCCAAACCTGTAGAGAGAATTCAAAGAATGTTCGATATTCAGTCTAAAACTACATCTGCACAGCATTTATATTCTATTAACTGGAATAAAATGAAAAACTTACTAGCTTGTCCTTCTCTGGCATTGCCTTCCATACTTCTGCCAGCTTCTTGCTTAGTTCACCAAAATCTGAGAAAAATGAGAATTACATACATGTTTATGTGGTTTATTTTCGTTCTATTTGAAGGGGAAAAAAAATTAAACTCACCTAATCCTGGCTGCTCAGCATTTATGTTGACCCTGTACTCCTTACAAAACACCTGATATGCTGTTGTGTTCTTCTTCTTGGGCTAGACAAGGACAAGAAATAAATATTTTCCTCAAAGGAAGGACAAAACCAGTTGTTTCTAGTCACAAGACATGACAGAATATCACCTTACCTTATCTTTATCCTTCTCATGCTTTTCTCTGTCTTTCTCCTCTTTCTTCTTCTTCTTCTCTGAAGTTCCATCATGGCCTTGGTGGTGTGAAGTGATGGGCTTGCTCATCGCATACATTGGACCGACAGCACTATGGGTGACAGTGGGGTGGGAGTGACTGTGGCTTCTTGAAGAGTCTGGTGAAAGTCATACAAAGACAAAAGTCTAAAAGACAGAGAAGTGTGTATCAGGGCTTCCATTACAGTTGGACAGATTTTCTGAGGGTCCCATCTGTGCTTTTTAGAAACCAATACTGCTCTGTTTGCTCGATGATTTGATCAATTGTCATGCTAGTCTGTAAGGAAAACATTTTAAAAAATTGTCCTTTTGTTTTGACGTCATCTCACTGCCTACAGCACCTAGTAGAAGTTAACAATGAAGCTACCTATGCTTATTACCGATTCATGCATGCTTTAGAGGAACAACAGTCTTGTAATTTAATACAAATATTGCAAAACAGACACAATCATTTAATAGAAATACAAGTGAGCAAAGGAGAGAGAAGTGAAGTAATGATGACGTCACTGGAGTTGGAAAATTTTAAGCCGCAGTCACTTACAAATTCCAAAAGTGTAATATCATCTTTAAAACGAGTGTAAATCTGTCTAAAACTAAAAGCCGCTTGAATTCTACCGCAAATGCCTAAAAATGTTCCGCCATTTCAGAGCTGTCAGCCTCAAAGAAACATATCCATCAAAAAAGTAATGGTCCTGTTTTGTTGACAGTTATTCATATCCAGAAAGACATAATGAAGTAGTTAAACTTGCAAACCTTAAGATTTTTATATGAAACATGTCTATCACTGTACATTTACATCATCACCGAAAATAACATTACCGCACCACTGATTAAACGTTTGTGAAATACTCCTAGTATTACAGTCTAATTACTAAAATCTTGTTTAAAAGTACTGATTTCTTTTTATTCGGTGGCCATGGCCTAATAAGTCATCCTCCCACTAGAAGGTTGGCAGTAAAACCCCCAGCACTGCCACATGTTGCAGTGCTCGTAGCCCCCAGAGATCTCCACTGGGATGTGACTGTAGGAATAAAGCTCTTTATTGGAGAGCAATTGATAAAAAATTAATCAAAACCGACATTTAGAACGAATGAGAACAGGACGAAGGACTTCTGTTCCTGGTTCTGTTCTTGCCCGCATTTGGGGGTGCTGGGTTGGGGAGACTGGACTTGCGTGTATATGTGTAGATATGTATGTGGATACACGTGTATCTATACATATATGGATAGGAATATGTATATGCATTCATGTGTATATAAATATCTATGAATAAGAATGCTTATAACATATATGTTTGTACAAGGGTGTATATAGGCGCACACTGTAAATAATGCATGTGTTTGTTTATAGGTTAATACAGGTGCTCAGGGTAAATAGCATTTATATACAGTGGCACATAACTGCACATGGCAAGAAGAACTCAGGTATCCACTAATTTATACTCAGGTATACCATAAGATATATTTATTCCAAACAAAGAGCATATGATGATTTGTATGCTAGGCTGGTGTGTATGTGTGTGTACATACACACATACAAATTTAGTCCTCACCAGGTCTTATAATGAGACAAATACAACTTCAGATGAGCTACAATAAATGACATATTCATGACAGTGGCACTTGCAGCACTGAATATTTTTAACTTTGGCTCAATTCTATGGTTTAGTTATTTCACATTTGTCTGTTGTCATAACACATAAATTAGTTTACTTTAAGGTATACCTCAAAAATGGCTTAATCTAAGTAAATGCAATATGAAAGGCTTTGTGTTTGTTTCAGTGAGTGGACTGGAGACAGAGCAGCACAGAATGAGCCAGGAGGAGCAGCTGAAATCATGAGAACAAAGCAGTGAAGAGATGGGTTCACAGTGATTCATTTCAAAAGCACAAATTTTAAAACTCCCACATCCCAGCACAATCAAAGTGACTCATTTGTGGTCCTGCACCAAAACATTAAGTGCACTTTCTGTGTGATACAACTCAGATCCAGTCCAGAGGTACATGTGGCAGCAAGGCATATGGGTAAATTTTCCCAACCTACCATGTACGTTAATGATGTGGAAATCTGTAGTTTGAAGGAATCATTTTACATCCTAAACATTGCTCCTTGGTGATAAAAGTACTGGGTATTATAAGATGAAATGTAGCTTTGGAATAATAAAAAAAGCTCTTTCATGCAAAATTTAGAAGTTAGGTTTCTTGTCCTGTTACCATCTGAATGTATGTAAAAATATGATCATATAAATCAGAGCACCTCAAATCAAAACAGAAATTCTGGCTTGACAACACAGTGATCATTGCAAAACATGTTTTTCAACCAAAAGCAAACTCACCTTGAAATCCTTTGTTGTGCTTCTTGTCCTTCCCACTTTTATCCTTGTCTCTGTCTTTTTCTTTGTCCTTTTTCTTCTTGCTTTTCTTGCTCTTCTTCTTCTTTTTTGACAAGTGTGTATATGAATCATCTATAACCAGTTCACCGGCTTCCAATTCTCCCCCAGAAGAAGAGCTATCATCTCCCATACCACCTCCATAATGACCTGTACGAGAGAAAAATGACTGCTTACATAAAAACAAAACAGTGGACATGTATAAACAGACAATATTCAATTGTCAGTAGAGATAAGATTTTACCTTCTACTTCCACTTCTTTCCCCACTATAGGCAGTGGGTCTCTGCTCTGCTGCAGCTTCTTCTTAGGGGACTTTGATGGCTGTATCCTATCTCTATCCTTCTCCTTCTTCACACTTCCTTTGGATGAATGCGGCGTGAATGGGAAGCTTTCTGGTTCCTCCTTCTCTGGGGACATGATGAGCTTCATTTTCAGTCCATCAGCCTCACGTAAAGTCAAGGGTTCCTCTTTGGGAGTTCCACCGTGAAACAGAGACGACTTAGAGGAAGAGGATGAGAGTTTCTTGGAGGATGATGACGATGAAGACGCGGGACGGGAGTGTGAAAAGGAGTGGCTCCCTTTGCTTCCGCTTCCACTGCTGCTGCTCTCACGTTTGCGGTCCTTGGAAGAGTGAGACGAAAAGGAGGGGTAGGAGGGTTTCTTGTGCAAATGGGGGCTGGGGTCTGAACCTGTGGCCAGAGGAGAGGTGATAGCCTGCAAGAGGCCCATAGCTGTATCTGTTGGGTGTGATGAAGTGGGGGACGAAAGAGGTGGTGAGCGGTCTACAGACTTGTGCTTTTTCTTGTGAGGAGGTGGGCCTGAACCATCATGGTCTGATAGGGTAGAAGAACATTTATCATAAGAAAGACTATTACAGTACACTATCATCTCATGAGTTTATAATGGTATGACCTCTCACCCCTGTAATAATAGTCATCACTATGCCTCTTCTTCTTTTTGTGCAAGTCTCCACCCAGCATGAAAAGTTCCGAGTCCTGTATTGACATGATACAATTTAGTTTTAACACTGTAATGAGCATAAACACCATTTCTTAAGTTAATGAGGACATATAACTTACTTTTGGGCGTTTCTTTGATGTCTTTCGTACCTGGGCAGCAATTTCTTCCTCCTCTCGTAACAGATCCTTGTATGATCTCCTCTTCTCTCTCTGACTACGACCGGCCACCAGGCCTCTGTCTCCATCCATCCCCAGATCTAAAGTTTACAAAATACACGTTAAAAAAAAATATTGCCATACGAGGTAAATTGGATTTTTGGTAAATTATAAATTTATTTCATTGTTTAGATTAATGGTTTTGTTACATGCCTCTTGTAACTATCTTTCTTTCTGCATATATACATTCTGAGAAATTACTATTACTCATTTTATTTCAGATGGGACAAAAAGACAGATTACATCAGATAATGACATCAAGAGACTCTTTACCCTTTATCTCCTCATATGCCATGCTTTTTCCTATGTCAGCACGTTTACTTTTCGTGAGATGTCGTGAGCAACATTAAAGGTAGGATACTGTCCTGTTGAGAAAACACAAAGATTAAAATTTAAGTCAATCTGTTAAACAAATTAGATCATTTCTGTCCAGCAATTGATGTAGGGTTGTTTAATATGCAAGTACAAACCCAAAGTAATGTCTGTTATTACTAACATATAGAGATGATGGCTTGCCTCTGGTGTGTCGGACTGATCCTACATGGGGTACCCTAAGCAGCAAAGATGCTGTAAGACACCTGGATCAGCTCAAAAGTGGACAAGAGCCGCAACCAGAGAAATACACTATTATTTTCGCCATGATTTCAGTAACGGTTTAGTCTGCCACCCACAAACCAAATTATAGTAATACAAATTCCCGCCTACTTTCGCAGAGACACACAAACACACCCCCTTTCAATTCACTTGGACACTCCAGCTTTCCAACATTTCCACCACTTGGAAACGTCACCGCCGAGTTTGCGCCCAGTTGACCGGCGAAGGCGCTTGATGAAACACCGAGGCTTTTTTCGGCGACTAGGCCGACGTCGCTTCAAGAGGACGAAACACTGAGGCAGACGTGCACTTTATTTACTGATGCCTCCGTTTCCTCCAGACTGATAACACGGTACACTTGCAAATAACCAGAATTGATAAATAATGTGTTTATTAAATTCTACTACCTCAATGGGTTCTCCAATTTACGCGGGTCCATTCGCCATCTTTATTTTCGGTTAGCAACATACGTGTTGGGGGACGGGGCGGGGCTTCGACGACGCAGCCAATCAGCTTGGAATAATCACATTACGCGACTAAAATTCACTTTTATCAATGACAACTAGAAAGTTGTTGCCATTCAATATATCTACAATGAACTGTATATGCAAATGCACACACAAATAAACCATTTTATATCAATGACAATGGCCCATAAGTATAGTCAAAGATATTTATTGTTTCAGATCCATTTCAAACATCAAGTCTTTTGTAAAAACATGTCCACAAAGAAACACATACCATGCAATAACAAAGTCTAACAAATACAATTATGATTTTGATTAAAAAAACAAAACAAAAAAAAAACAGCAACAACAACAAAAAACTTCAAAAAACTGTTTAATCACTTTGTCTTACAATTAACACATAATTTGTCAATTACTGGCAGGCAAAAAAACAAAACACACACGAGTACACAGAAACTGTGACTCAATCACTTTCGCATACAATGAAGTGCCATGGTCCCACTGTATTCGGAATGTGTTCCAAATGTCTTTACATCAATGTAATTTGTCCTTGTTTAGTTCTTTTAAACTGACATATAGCAATGTTTTCCCCTTTCCAGCAAATAGCACTGTTTTTTAAGACTAGAGGTATGTTAATTTTAACCAAGACAAAATAACTTTGTTGCAAATGATAGCATGCTCCTTTTAGCTACAAAATCAAATCAGCATCAAAACTTCCTTAGTGCCATTCAATACTTTCTTATCTTAGTTTAAATAACAAGGTGTACACCTGTCCAATACAGCAGTACTTCAGTTCAGACGTCACTAGCATGACGGTTCAGAAGTTGCTTGAATGGCTGTGGCTGGAGAAGCAGAGGCTTTTCCTGCTTAAAAGGGAGCTGGGCTTTTACTCTTTATGCAGTTAATCTTCTACCTGTCACCAAAATTCTGTTTTTGTAGACTGAGTGATGTGAAACTGGCCAGTAAATCAGTCACTTCATCCACCTGCAAATACAAAACTATATAAAACTACACAAACTATAAAATATACATACACTATAATGAAATTACATCATAAAAATAGAATTACAAATACACACACACACACACACACATATATATATATGTACACATACACATATATATGTATATATATACAGGACTGTCTCAGAAAATTAGAATATTGTGATAAAGTTCTTTATTTTCTGTAATGCAATTAAAAAA
>JBAMYA010000023.1:13278900-13298350 GCA_037176975.1 Arrhamphus sclerolepis | reverse complement strand
TGAAGTCCAGGAGTGCCATAATATGCTTTTAGTAATAATCAACTATCAGTTCATAGTATTAAGTAGTACAATGTAAAATTCAATTGAAATATAGATGACAAGTTTGTTAAAGATAAGATGATTAGATGACTACATTCACACACGTTTGTTTTTAAAAGACACACCTAACCTTTTATGCAACGTTTCCTGTTTTAGGTTAGTAAAAATTATGAAAATTATTTTTATTTGCTAAATGCCAGAAAAATGTGAGAATTTTTAGAGAAACTTTTATTTTCTTCAAAGTCAGACCTTTACATACATTTCTTTAATATTTGGTAGCATTGCCTTTAAACCGAATGACTCAGGGGAATGTTTTGGCTTTCCTTTCAGAAGCTTCTCACAATAGTTCGCTGGGATTTTGCTCCATTCCTCCTGACAGAACTGGTGGACCTGAGTCACGAACATCCTGTTCAGCTCTGCCCACAAATGTTCTGCAGGATTCAGGTCAGGACTTTGTGATGGACACTTCAAAACATTGACTTTGTTGTCCTTAAGACTTGTTGAAGGTCAACCTCCATGTGGGACGGCATCAGAATGGGAAAGAAAGAGTATTTTAGTGACTTTGAGTATGATATGGTTGAAACTGCTAATCTACTGGGACGTTCACACACAATCCAAGAAAAACGTTGACGAGGAATCAGAACTGGGTATAGTATTTCCTGATATTGTGGAAGGTTTACATTTCTGTAAAGCAAATAAAGGCAGTGGAATAACAGTAGAATACCTTCATCTGAAAAGGAGTCGAAGAACAGTGTAAACTAATTTTTAAAATGTATTTATTTCATTATGAATATGATAATGATTATCAGAGTCTACGTGAATGTGCTTTTGATTTCTGCCTCATCATGTTTTCTGACTTTCTCTTCTCAGGTTCACATCTGCTCTGTCATGTTAAGATGCACCAGTGTGAATAATGTGACACAGCAGTCACACTTCCCCTTTGACTCAGCAGCACCGCCACTGTGACTGTATAAAAGAGTGGGAGAGAACCAAGAGGCCACAGCAGGCTCATCACACACACGAGACATCTCCACCACGGCAGAGGATCGACAATTGCAGCTTACTGAACGTAAGTAATTTCGTATATGTCGAGTGTGTGTAAGAAGATCTATGTTATCTACATTGTTGTATTTACTATGCTTTTAAATGATCACTAACACTGTTTAATATCATTTAAATAGATGGAGGCCTTGAAGAGTGCGAGGAAACCAGACGCAGGGGAAGTTGGCAGGTATGATAGATCGTTTCACTCATTGTTTTCTACACTTTAACACCTTAATAAACCTTGAATGAACTATTGAGCTCACTCTCTGTTCGATATCTGCCCTCAGTGATTTATCAGAGCAGATTAAAGCAGCTACCAAGGACAACCATGTCAGAGCAGAAAATACACAGCTGATGCTGAGTTACCAGAGGGGTCAGATCACCCTGCAACAGTACAAGGTAAGACCATCTCTACTAATCCCCACCCACCCACCACATTGACCTGGATATTGCATACTTACCCTGATGTTTGCTGTCAGGTCCTGCTGTGTTCCCTCTATGAGATCTACAAGGCTCTGGAGGAAGAGATGGACAGGAACTCTTCCCATCCAGCTGTTGCACCAATATACTTCCCTCAGGAACTTGCCCGTCTGGAATCACTGGAAGGAGACCTGGAGTATTTCTTTGGCCCAGAGTGGAAGAGCAGAGTTATTGTCCCTGCAGCAACATATAGATATGTACAGAGACTACAAAAGGTGAGTAAAAAGGGAAGGAAATAATGCACATATTTAAAAACACGAGCCAGCTGAATCCATGCCTTTATTCATGAGTTTACTTTTGTCTCAGATTGGCAGAGAGAACCCTGAGCTGCTCGTGGCCCACGCTTACACTCGCTATCTTGGTGATCTGTCAGGTGGGCAGGTGTTGGGGAAAATTACCCAGAAATCTTTGGGGCTGAGCAGCAAAGAAGGGCTTTCATTTTTCTCCTTCCCTGGCGTGACCAGTCCAAACCGCTTCAAGCAGCTCTACAGGAGCCGGATGAACAGCATCGAGCTGACGGAGGAGGAGAAGGTGGCCGTGCTGGCAGAGGCTGTGTCCGCCTTCGAACTGAATATTCAGGTGAGTAAACTGGGAGAAGAGCATTTACTGTAAAGATAGGTATTAACTAGACGTCAGTGACCAAAAATAGCATCGAGAACTAAAACCAAGTTGCACTGAATCCAGCAGAAAGAGGAACGAAAACCTATACAGGGAGAACAAGCACAAAGCCAAATGCTGAAACTTCTTTTTTTTCCCTCCTCCTCCAATCCAGGTTTTTGATGACTTGCAGAAAATGTTGAGTGTCACAACCGAAGCTGTGGACCAATCAAAGACCAGCTTCCCCACTGCCAGGCTCCCATCGCCTCCCATGGTGCAGGTCACCGTCGGACTGTGTTTTGCACTGGCCACGATTGGAGTGGGAATCTACGCCTTATAGACTTTAAATGCATCCATCCTGAATTTGCACACGGAGCACTTTACTCACTTAAATGAAATCAAGACTAAAATCTGCATTTCTGCTGTTAAGTATCAAATCACTGCCATTACAGTCATTTATTGAGCTTTTTGTTGTATCTTACTTCATCAATCAGGCTTTGAATTTCTTTTTGTAATTTGTGTTTAATAAAAGATACCAGATGAGACTTCCAGTCTAAGTGGTTTATTATTTTTTTTATTCATTTTTGTAGACAGTGTGAATATTTTAAACACATTTAAGTTGATACATAGCATCGTTCCCCTGTGACAACAGCGATACTTTTCATCCAAAAGTTTCAGTTCTAGCCGAGATAAACGTTAAAGTGAACAACACAACAAACCAAAACTATTTACATCAACAGCAATACGGCTATCAGAGCATTGTTGGCTCTACTTGACTCTGTACAGGACTTTCCTCTGCATGCGGTGCTGCAGCTCTCCCCTCCTCAACATCAGATGGAGGACTTTGTAGATGGCATGCTCTGGATACTTCTGCAAAAGCACATGAAAGAAAAAAAAAGAAGAGGAGGAGGAGGAGGAGGATTACTCTTAGGGTTCAGGCCAAACATCGATAACTGAGACCTTGTTGATGTGAAAGTTCAGGGTTCCATTTGTGCATGTGCTTTCTGATTTATTGCACCTCATTTGTTTTAATTTGCCTCGTCTGTTACGGGTCACTTTATGGTACTGAAATTAACCGTGGTGCATACATGCACACAAACATCCAGGTCTAATTTTACATAAATGAAACTGGTATCCTGTCAGAAAAGCCATCTCCATTTTGACTCCACTGACCTGCTTGGTGAAGTCCTGGATGATGCTGTGCTCAGACACCTGAGAGCCGATGGCGAAGCGTCTCTTGAGCTGCTTCTCGATTCGGGAGATCATTTCTTGGTCTTCCTGAGAAGTGAAGCCCTCCACTCCTACACACAAAGTGTGATTGGAAAGATGTTAACAGCAGGAAAACACCAGCCATGCATCCACTTCAGAGGCATACCCAGCACCACTTTGCAGTAAGGGTGGTCCCTTTGGTGAACCAGATTAATTACAGTATATAATAAGGATATTTCTCATTATAGTGCTGTTTGTATTTACAGAGGCCAAAGACCAATGGTGCTGAAATAAAACTAAATGTTACAAACACACACCTGAGAGGCTGCCAGACAGAGCAGCGTCCAGCGTGGAAACCTGGAAGAGTCTGAGGGCTTCATCCACCTCCTCTTCTCCAGCCACAGCCTGCAGTTTCATCTTCGCCAGGGACTCAGCGATACGCACAACAGCCTCCAGCTGCCTGTAAAGACAAGAGACCACTTTAAGGGTTACATTCTTCATCCCAACCTAAATATTAAAAACAAAGAAACTATAAAACGACAGGGTTACCTGACAGTGATAGGGATGGAGGGTCTTTTATCAGCCTCCCTTTCATGCTCTCGTGCACCGCTCCTCATTACCACATATCTGTTTTTCAGCTTCTCAGCTGCTCCCGCAGAGAGCCGAGGGCCACACTTACTGCAAACAAATATCCAGAAAATAGAGAGAAAACAGGGAACATAAATGAGAGTGATGGCACATGGCGACACAAAGTTGTCATGAATGTTAAGGCAGACTCACGCTCTGGCATAAGCGATGTATTTCTTAAACGTGGCAAGTGGAATCTCGCCTTCAACCCCCTCAGTCTGCGTCTGAGCGCTCAGGTGAACATTCATCACGTGACGAGCCAGCGTCTACAAGAAGGAATTAAACCTTACTCTCAAGAAGAAAATAATTTCAGATCACTTGATTCTGGGAACGTCTTGCCCGCACTCATACCATGTCTCTCTGATGGTCATGCTGGTCTTTGATTATGAAGATCATATCAAAACGGGACAAGATGGTGGGCATAAAGTCGATGTTGTCCTCGCCCTTGGTGTCGTCCCAGCGTCCGAAAACCGAGTTGGCTGCAGCCAGCACCGAGCAGCGAGAGTTCAGGGTGGTGGTGATGCCAGCCTAGGAGGAGCCCAAATGTCAGATTTCCTTCTGTCTCTCAGAGTACAGAGCTTTTTATTGAAATGGGCATTCACCTTAGCAATGGAGATGGTCTGCTGCTCCATGGCCTCATGGATCGCCACCCTGTCGTCCTCTCTCATCTGAAGAGTAAATGTGGAAGTGAATTTTGGAGCAGAGGTGATAATAAATGCACAATTCCTGCAAATTAGACACAAGCTCTTACCTTGTCAAACTCATCAATGCACACGACTCCACCATCAGCCAACACCATGGCCCCTCCCTCCATGATGAACCCACGAGTGCTGGGGTCCCTCAGAACAGAGGCTGTCAGACCAGCGGCGCTGCTGCCTTTACCCGAGGTATACACCTGAGGGTCACAAAGTCACTGCTGAGCATCAAATGCCATCAAATGAAGGATCTTTCAATCACCAGCTCTTAAGATCAGATAAATACCCCAATAGGTGAACATCTCTCCACAAACTTCAGCAGCTGAGACTTGGCGGTACCAGGATCTCCGAGCATCAGCAGGTTAATGTCGCCTCTGCGAGTGAGACCATCAGGTAGCCTGTAGGACATAAAACTCAACCGTTACTGGAGATGAAACCACATTTACATTTGTTTTAATTCGTGCGCAGCTTGTGCAGCCTCACCTCTTTCTTGAACCCCCAAACAGCAGACAGGTGATGGCCTTCTTCAGATCATCGCTGCCATAGATGGAGGGAGCTACGGAGTGCGCCAGGGAATTGTAGATGTTAGGTGAAGCAGCAAGAGCTCGCAATTCTTCTTCCTCCTGCGGAGACACTGATCCAGTGGCAGCACGACCTGCAAGAGAAAATACAAAGATAAAGGAAATGACCCTCTACAGAATGGAAAAAAATAAATCTTCACCTGCATGACTGCAGAAAACAAATCTCACCTGCTCCTTCTGTGTCCATCTGGATGCCGACCACTCGCAGGTAGGATGCACGAATCCCCACACCCACACCTTTCTCTTTGCCTTTGGCCTTGGCAGCAGCCACCTTTTTGATGGAATAGATTCCCATGATGGTCACTCTGTTTCCAGGCACCACACGGTCACACAGGTACCTGAGAAGAGAGAGGAGATATTTAAAAAAAAAAAAAAAAACAGCAGAAAATGTTTGAGAAAACATTTGCAAAAGCAAGCCCCTGTGGATTAAAGGTCCGTTTGAGGAATCTGCTTTTTACCTGTCGCAGTAGAGCTGCAGGTGACGGGGCATCTCTCCATGTGGGACGGCATCCGGAGACTCCTGCAGGCGCAGCGTCTGGAAGTCGACACAAACGCAGCGGTCTGGGATGATGAAGTAGGGGTCGACAGGACATTTCACCCTGCCGGGGTTCTCGCTGAGGAGAGAAACGACTCATTAAAAGGTGACATAGTTGAGGAAGTCGATCCAAGGCAGTTAAACTTCACCAACAAACTCACCTGTTGCACTTGCGTGGCAGAGCATAACCCTGCAGACCTGGAGGCAGAGGGATGTTGTTGATGATGGCGCGACAGCTGCGACACTGCAGGCACACTTTGGTAGCCTTTGCCTTTACTGCCGTGGCTGAAATTATGATGCCGTGCACCTTTACCAGACGTGACACCTGCTCCGACTGCGTAACAGAGAGACAAAAAAACATGACCCATCTGCATATGGTGGTGATAACGCGAGACACAAAGAGGCCTGTGATTACCTTAAGGTTGCGAATGGAAGCATGATGTGCATCACTCTTCAGCATGACCTGGATGTCCTGCACCGTCTCCTCCCCTGCAGGACGGGGACGGGTGACCTCATCGGCGACCTCCTTTGCAGCCTCCTCCAACTGTGAATTAAAGCAAGACATTAAAGAGATGCATTTGCGTCAACATACACAGCTGCTGTGAGAAATTTTGGGAGATTCTGGTAGTCTAGACCGAGACTCACCAGTGGCAGGTTCTCAGTGGGAAGCTTGTAAAGACAGTCGGACAGATCTTCATCAAAGCTGGCAAGGTCCTCCATCTCCACCTCCACCCAGTACTCCCCCAAGGTGTAATGTCGCTTCAGCTCATCTCTGATTGAAAGAATAGAAATATGAAGACAAGAGGACAGATAAATTACTGCTGAGTTTTGATTGGTTTTTGAAAGAACTGATATATTCTAAGGTTATTGCTAGCATTTTAATGGCAGATTATTTTGTGACTGTTACTGTAATTTACTAAATAAGGTAATAAGATTTTATTTTTTGACATTGATACAACTCAAGCTTAAACTCTCATGAAGCATTTCGACTCGTGTGAAAGGTTTTCAGGCTTAAAAACAAACAAAAAAAGTTAACATGCACATCTTTTCTTCTGCAGCTTCATCTCAAAGAGAGATGCAGACACCGATCGGATGAGAGGTCTCTGCTGCTCACCTGTATTTATAAGTGAAGCCGGTCCGGTCGGTCCCCACTCTGAACTGGCGGAGGAACTCTCGGAACCTCTTCTTGATCTGGGTGCGCTTCTGTCCGCCTTGATCCCCGCCGGGACCCTCTCCACCTCCGAAGCTGTCGCTGTAATAAACTCCCGGGTCGTCAAAGCCTGACATACTGAAGCTTTTCAGGGAGCAGAACTGTGCTAACAAAAACCTACTGTAAAAACCAGAATGTCCTAGTGAAACTAAAAGCCAGGCGGCTGTGAGCTGCCAGTCACAAAGCCTCTCAGACGGTCCGTTTCGCGGTAAAAACTGAAGCTCTTCCTGTCCGTTTCCCGCGAGCCGCCTGTCTGCGGCGTGTCTTTCCTGTTTTCTGATTGGACAGCAGAGTCCCCGCTACTTTCTATTGGTCGGGAGGCTCCGCGGTGGCGTGTCGTCACTGTGAAGGAGGGGCTTGTGAGCAGTAGTGGCGCGAAAACTACAACGAAAGGCGGAGCGACAGGAGCACGTGACCAGTGGCTGCAACAACGTGCCACAAAGACAAAACTTTTTAAATCGAGTAACAGAGTTGAACATCTGAATTTCAGTCAGAGCTCGCGCTGCTCTTTTAAAGGATAATGTTTGAATTGAATAGGAAAAAAGAAAACCTACTAATAATAACGTTTGTCTTATTACAGGTCGGACGTAAAAGCAGATGATCAATAACTTGAATACAGTTTACATTGTTATTTTGCAAGACCAGACAAGACAAACACTCTTTAAAAGCATTTTTATTAATAACGCACATCTGTTTTTTAAAATGCAACTTTGTTACAAAATCACACCAACTACACCTCATTCTATTTAAAATTCAGTATCAGATACACAAATGTTTTCTTTCAGTGGCGTAACAGTTTGTTACAAGGTATCTACTAACCGGAATCAAAACTTGAGCACATATATCTTTGAAAAGAGTATCTTCTTTTTTATTCAATAAAAAAAGAAAAAGAAAATGAGTATGTCCGGGCCATTAATGATCCAGTTTTCAAATGTTGGGAATGAGAAAACCTCTTATTCTACTCAGCAGTAAGAAAAACATAAGGCTTTGGTTTTCACAATCTTAAATGTACGTTTAATGTTTGCCACAAGAAATGTTGGCAATGCAACAATATATTCATTAAAGTCACACTAACACTGTCAATGCTGTTGCCACAACCCCCAAAATCACATTTATGGATTTCTTCCCATCATAAAGAGAACTGCAGGCATGGAATAGCCCTTCTTTTTCCAAATACCAACACCTACATGTGAGAAAAACTGCTTTATTCAGATAAGCAAATGCAAAAATAACATTCAACTCCACTGACCTATAATTGTAACTAATATTTTCATCAACATCATTCATCGGTCTCCAGTAACAGGCAGCATGATCTGCAGGGGCAAGTAGTTTGCTGAATCTTTCAAACTCCTCCTCGTTAGACGTATTCAGGAGATGACTCCGTGCTGTCTGCCTGTCTGGATGAAAGCATCCACACATCGATCAATGTCCTCTTCTGTGTGTGCAGCTGAAATCTGAACTCGGATTCTGGCTTTGCCCTTTGGCACAACTGGGTAGGAGAATCCGATCACATAGATTCCTGCAGAAGGAAGATATATCAACATTTTCAGTTTTCTTTTTTTCCCCTCGCGATAAAAGTGATCAAAGTGCTCCCAGTTAAAGGGATCAAGCGAGGTTTCTCACCAAGCTTTAGCATATCATCCGCCATCACAGAAGCCAGCCGTGCGTCTCCGAGCATCACGGGACAAATGGGATGAGATGACCCTGCGACGGTGAAGCCGGCCTCCATCATCTTGTTACGGAATCTGATTGGACAGCAATCAGAAAAGTCTTTCAGCCACTGTCACATATCGATAGGAGTCAAACATGTTTGTTTTTTTTTCTTTTTCTTATAGTATACCTCAGCTTCACTCATAATCTAGAAGATAAACTAGAGGCTACAAGCTGACACACCTCATGGTTTTGGCTGACATGCTCTGTGCAATCTCATTGGATGCGAGCAGCAGCTCCACAGCTTGAGTGGCGCAGGCCACTACAGGAGGAGGGAGGGCGTTGGAAAACAGGTAGGGCCGCGAGCGCTGCCTGAGCAGGTCAATGAGAGGCTTGGGACCAACTGTGTAGCCACCTGGAAAAGAATACATGCCAGAAGACAGAGCACTTATGACGAGCACACAGAGACACAGAGCCTTGCACATCAGTATTATAGCAATTCATACTGATTAAAACATATACTAAAAATTAGTGTGAAAAAGCTATAGAACTATGAAGTGAGAGAACTTGAAAAGCATTATCACTGCAGTGTAATTTATAGGTGCATTTGCTCAAGTTTCCAAAGTTTGAATGGTGACGTTATTTAGAATTATGTTGTGAAGTTTCATTATGATAAATATTTTGCAGCAGAAATATTTTAAAAGAATGAAAGATAAACAATGAAGAATCAGAAAAAAAAGCAGTAGATCTGCTGGAGCTTTGTGGAAAATACTATGAATTCATCAGCCATGCAAACCCTGATGTTTTTGTTCTCATTAAAAAGTTTGAAATTAATGTGTTCTAACTTTGAGCTAGAGATCGACTTCTCCAAAACTGGTGATTTGGACTTCTTTTTTTTTTTTTTTAAAAAAAAGAAAAAGTTATTTAGGATTATAAACAGTTGCAGATTGGATTTTTATTTTTATTATTGTAGGTGTTTTTTGGTAAAGCATAGTTGCTGATATGCAACAACAAGCAGAATTAGCATAGCTTGCCCTCCTGTCAGCAGGATCCCTCTCTGCAGACCCAGGTAGCTCAGTAGAGTCAGTCAGTGCGCACCTACAGTTTTACCCGGTTGGCTTTTACATTGTGAACCAATCCAGAACGAAAAACTCAAAAACGTGTTCCCTTACATACATAAACCAGCATTTTGGAAACGAAAGCACGCCTTGATGTTTGCGCGATATGTGACATAACCCATGATGTACACTGAGCACCAGTCAAGTTGAAACAAGAGAAATGTTGTTTACTTGGTGGAACTTCTTAACCATTTTAATTTATGATCAATTTATGCTGCTCGACGGACGTCGGTGTTCATTCAACTGTTTCATCAGTCATTCTAAAATCTTTGCATTTCAACACGATTTGAGTTGTTTAGAGCAAATGACGAAAAGTATGTGTCTTGTGTTTTCTTCTGCATCCTTGTTAGGGCGTCATCCATGTAAGACATGACCAGAACGCTGCTAGAAAATCTCTGACGTCACGATCAGTTTCAGAATGAGGAAACGTCTCCTCGCATATGCAACCCGTCTCTCCCTTTTCAACCCTTTCTGTCTAACCCAGGAGGTGGAAAAATTGGTTACTTGAATTTTCTACCTTTCTGGAAAGTGGCCGTTACATACACACACCAAGACTGGGAGAAAATATTACGGAAGGAAAGGCCCATATGCCAATGATGCTGCGGACCTAGTGGTGGAATTGTGGATGAAAAAAAAGCAAAGACTGGCTAAAAAAATTGGATTTTTCCACAAGTGGAAATATTTTAAAGACTGCATGCAGCAGGAGCAGGTTACATACAGATACAGATTGTTTCCCTTGTGTGTAACAGTATTTTTTCTACTCTGCAGAACTAGTACTTTTAAAGATCTAAAAGCTAATTTCACCACTGACTCACATGGATGCTGAGCTCTCTTTTATAACCCTGTCACTTTATTTGGACCTGTTTTTCATCTGGTTATTTATTATACTAAAAGTAAGCTGTGGTTGAAGGTTTGAAGGCATTTGAGATGGCAGCGAATCTTTTAACTGGTCCTCAGAACATCAGTAATGGTTACACACTGTAACTCTGAAAGGTGGATGTTTCAAAGTCGGACATACCAGCTGCTCCTCCCAGTGCTTTTCCCAGAGTGGAGTTTACAATATGAACTCTATCCATCACTCCAAGGAGCTCATCTGTTCCTCTACAAATAAGAGGAAATTTAAGGTTATTTGTTTTTTTTTAATAATACAAAGCTGGACTTCATTAAAACCTTCTGCATATATAATCTGCAAATCACAGCATGGTTCAAAAATATCATCTTGCATGTTAGTCCATTTTCTCTGCCTCTTATTTAGCATTTAAAATGAATACACTGATGTGTTTCAGGTTGCAGATTTCATATTCTTACACATTATTAGAAGTCCAACTATCTTGTTGAAAGAAACATTTTCTGGCCTCAGTGTGATGTTGGATATTTCAGGCTGTGGGGCGAACCAACATCGTAAACGTACTAATTTAATATTATTCTGCATTCTGCTTAAAGAAGCTTAGGTCTCACTCACCTGCCCCGGGACCCCAGGAAACCAGTGGCGTGACACTCATCGATGAACACCATGGCTCCGTACTGCTCAGCCAGGTCACAAATCCCTTGGAGGGGAGCTACGTCTCCATCCATAGAGAAGACCCCATCTGTGACTATCAGCCGCATGCGTGATGACTGAGGAGGACCACACAGAGTCGAGAGAAGACGCATGATGAGCATCAACAGCTGTATGAAATAACACCCTGGCAGACCTGCTTGTATGCATAACTCAATATCTTTTATAACATTTAAGTTTTCCATGAAGTAAACTAACACAAAAGCATGTAAAGCTTTCTCTGAATTGAGAAATATGAAATCACTGTGTCCAAAGATCGGCCTTGAGTGTTTCTTTAGATACTGCGTCCCTGCGTGCACACACACCTGAGATTCCTTGAGCCTGCTCTCCAGATCGCTGAGGTCCATGTGTTTGTAGCGCAGCCTCTTCGCTCGACAGAGGCGGATCCCATCAATGATGGAGGCATGGTTAAGTTCATCAGATAGCACCGCATCTTCTGGGCCCAGCAGCACCTGTTGCAGGTTGCAAAAATCATTTCATACTTTTCTAATTGTGATGAAGAAATGGTTTTGATTCCTGAAGAGAAAGAGCAGAATCATTTTTAACAAACCTCAAACAATCCAGCGTTGGCATCGAAACAGCTGGCATAGAGGATGCAGTCCTCTCTCTCATGGAACTCGGCAAGTTTCTCCTCCAGAGTTTTGTGCAGATTCTGTAAATAAAATGTTACGTGGTTGTCAGCCTCGTCCAATCCGTTCAAATGATCCATTTTGAGTCTGCATCTTAGCTTCTATTACTCGGCTGTTCGGCAACAAAAACCACCTTACCTGCGTACCACAGATGAATCTGACAGAGCTCAGCCCAGCGCCATGGGACTTGAGAGCTTCAATTCCTGCCTGCACCACCGCCGGATGACTGGACAGTCCGAGGTAATTGTTGGCGCAGAAGTTCAGTATGTCTGACAGAAAGCATTTCAGTGGAGAAGAAGATAGTTCCTATTACAGCTGGACGATAAAAACTGAGAGCAACGCAAAGCCTGCAAATTTAGGCAAAAGGCCAAACCAACCACAGAAAACAAACAACATGTGACTTGTGACTTCTGTGAATATGAATTCAGCAAAGTCAGTTCCTGACATGAGGGGTCGCGACCTACAGAGGCTGGACCATTCACAGATGAGCAGAGTCGATGTCTGGCAAAGATTCGTGCTGAATGGTCAACTTTTGAGGAGCTCTTTGTCGGCAGGACAGCAGCGAGCAGAGGTTAACTGCTGTGGTGCAGTTTATTCTTTTATTAAAAGTCCAAACCAGGTTTCATTTTCATACCCAACTAAAACAGCTCATGTCTCCACTTAATGCCTCAAGATTAAGGTGAAAAATAAAGTAGATTAAAAAAAAAAGTCTCAAAGCCATTCTAATCACAGTTGTAAAGTAACTAAATGTACTTGTAATGTATCACTTATGAGATGCTGTTCTAACCTTTCAGTACAGTTATATACTACCTTTATGTACACAAATACTTCCATTTGATGCATTTTACTACATTTCTACATATTTCAAAAGGAAACTTCTTTTCTTGCTTCTTTACTATATTTATCAGACACATGTACAAGTTAGATAACAGCTACAGTTAAGTGACAATATATAAAAATGAGATAATCCAGGTCTTTTTCAGTCTGTATTATTTAAAAGCACTCTGCATGTTAATGCATCATTTAAGGGGTGTCGCCGTGAGAATGAGAGAAAGTTAAATGTCTGGTCATAAATGCAAAAGGTGCAACTTTCACATGCGCTGTCTAATCTGCCACAAAGTTCACATTTGATGAGGCTTCCACTCTAAACAAGCATATATGACAATCTTGGATCAACTCCATATCACCACCTTCTGGTGTTGGTATGTGGTTTTGTTCACATTATTTCATCAGATCAGCCTAAGATTCATACAGAATAAATTAAGGACGTCCTCATGCACCACATAAAGTTTCTTGAATGGACATCAAGCAGCATATTTGCCATGAAACAGTAAGTGGGTTATTCTGCCACAAAAAAAGTGATACTAAACAATATTGACAAAAAAAAAAAAAAAAAAAATTAAATCGATTCTTGATCCCTGAGATGGGATGAAAGTCAAAAGGTATATTCTGCAGGTAACTGTTAACTAGAGTAAGGATCTCAGAACAGTTTTCCTGGTTCTTGGTAGAACTCTGGCAGCAGCATCCTCAATGAACTGTGAAGCTGTTTAAGCAGACAGAAGAGTGTTGCTGTAGTCATGTCTTCGGCAGATAAAGGCGCAGATGAGCCTCTGTAAATATACTCTGGACATCAGACCACTGACTCTTTCCTACTTGTTTGCGCAAAAAGAACAGGAAGATGAGTGTTGATCAGCTGCTGGGTTTTATCTCAGTTGTCAAAATGACAACAGCATGATTCATGGTTCAGAAACCTGTTGTGATACATGGTATGTAATAAGTGTTGAAACATTGTGCATGTACATGTGCATTCAAAATTTTAGTCAAGGTCAAATAAAATTCACCTGTATAAGTTATATTGTAGTTAAGGTGCATTTTGAAATTCCATCCAAAAAACAAATATCCTTAGCTTTAAGTGAGTAACAACGCCACCACAGTATAAAGTACAAGCATGTGACTTTTTTTTTTCTTTCCATAAAATTCACTTTCTATGCAACTTTGTCCCATATGAGCCTCATGTTATATGTAACGAGGCTCTAAACAGTCTCAGTCTCATGTTATCGAGTCCATGTCAGTCATCTGGGCAGGAAATGCATAGAGAGACAACAGAGAACTTCTGCAACAGGAGCACCGGGGAGGAAAACGTGTCCACTTGCAGGTTTAATTATAGCTTGTTTCTGTTACGTGCACATACATATATATATATATATGCGAAGAGACTTTTTTTTCTTTTTCGAAGATGCATCAAAGGGTGAAGTAATGTTAGGACTTCAGACTTGTAAACACGTAGCCTACCTTTAAATTTACGTAAAAACGCCTGAGCACCATCACGTGATCACTTATGTAAAGTGTAATTCACAGCCACTTACTGCCACGACTGCCGTCCACGTTGATCTGCGGACCCTGCTTGGAGGTGATGATTCTCTCCGCCTTCCACGTCCCCGCGGCTCGGATGGAGTCGAGCTCGTGCTCGAGCACCGCACGCGCCTCGGCGACAGCCGCGTAGCTCCGCTTGAGAACCGAGTCCGGTGACCGCAGGGCCCCGCGGACCGGTTTCAGGAGACTTCGTGCTACAGTTCTGAGAGACATGTCGGTGATACGATGTGTTGCAAGTGCCTAAACGTGACGCTGCACAAATAAGTCTACAGCAAGCGTGCTGACGTCACGTAGTAAATATAGGCGTATAGCTCAGGGACCAATCAGACGTCAGGGGTGTGAGGCAGGTGGCTTCCATTGTCCAATTATATTCCAGAGTTCATGTGCTCGGTACGTCCTCTATGGCAGCGGTGGAGATGGTGTCCTGCCTAAAATAAACCGTGTTTAAAGTTTAAATGTAATTTCACTTCCAAAGTATTTAAAACTTACGACTCGTTGTGCATATGTATTCATCTTATCATTTTTTGCTAATTATTTTGGCTGTTTGTCTATATGGCATGAATTTTGGCAAAATAGGTATTTTTATTTGTTCTTGCCATTATTAAAAATACGCTGTGTAAGAACAAGAGCTACTCTACTAAACTTAAACGCAAAATAAAGTTAAATATAAACCCATTCAAACGTCCACGTCTATTAAAAAAAACATTTTATAATATACTTACCACCAGATGGACACATTTTCCTCTGCATAAGCATTTTAAAAAAACCCTCTCTTCTAAGTTTTAACAATTAAAAAGTGTGCTATATCCATAAGAATCCCAGGTTTTAATAATGCAACACACACCAAAAAATTACAAAATTAATTTATATTTAATATCAATAATTTGTCAGATGTAGGTAAAAATAGCGCAGAAACAGTAGAATATAATATTAATGTTATAAATGTATATTTTTAGAGCTAACTTATGAAGTGTTTTTTTGTGCCCAGCGGTGTGTGTGAATATTTAATATAGGCCTATTACAAAAAATGATAATGTATTAAAATCAAATTTGATACCAATCACTGACATATCTGAGGTTTCATCTCACAGAAAAAGAAACTCCACTTTGCATGCGGTATAACGAAATAACTAATAGCCTATTTTCTGCTTTCTTTTCATCAGAAAATAAGGTGGCATCATGACAAAACCTGACTTTTATATGGCTTAAGAATAATTAAAAAAAAAAATTATATTATTAATTAGGTCATAAGTAGGTAAAACAAATGAGCTAAACTACAGTAGAATTTAATATTAAAGGGTAATATATATTGCTCTTTTAAAAGGTGCCTTTTTTAGCTTAGCGGTAAGAGTGTGTCTAATGTTAGAATTGACTTTAAGGATTAAATGAGTAATTTAAAATTAAACAAATACAGACTCACAAGGGCCCAATGTATTAATAAAGCCAAAGAACAAAACAAAACAATAGGAAACACCCAAATTTTTACATAGGGTGACATTATACAACATGCAACCATATTTGCCCTCTGAAACCTTTTTTTAAAGAGTTTTTATCAACATTTGAAAAGTGTTTTAGAATGAATACAAATATAAATAAAGATAGGAATAAACATATTTTGGTAATTCCACAAACTAAATGCCATTTAAAGAAAAAAAATGAGGTAAAATGAAATAAAACCATAGAAATTTCCAGTTAATAGTCTTAGTTTAATATATGGCAGCAATCTGCCATGATTTTCTGTTAAACTTCAAGTAAACGTCTTCAACGGGGGAAAGTTGCAAGTAAGAAAAAAAAGAAGAATAAAGATCAGGATTTTTTGTCACATCTGACAACACTGATGTGAAACAACAAACTGATACAGTATATTACAGCTGAGTTTTGTTTTCCTTTCTTTACACGTCTACAGTGTTTCCTATTTTTCTGTTCTCCTTCATATTACCAATATACATATATGTAACAGCAATATAATACATAGCCTTTGTAACAAGATCCACATTTTTCTTCAACAGCAGGAAGATAACCATATAAAATGTGCAAAGGTCTGCTCAAATACAAACTTTCCTAACGTCAAGTATAAACCCCTTTGTCAAATACTTTAATTTCTTGTCATGTTTGCTCCCCAGTGACATGCCTGTCATTCTTCCCCAAGTTTGGAATGTAATTCCATCATAATATGTGCCATTCAACCATTCATTAAGAAGAAATTTCCATTTTCCAGCCTACGGAGCAGGAGCATTATGGGTAATGTTAGCTTGTTAGGTTTATTTATAGCTTAAGACTCAGAAAAGTTGGTATCTTGTGAGGAGGCTCGCAGTGATGGAAGGCGATCAGCTGCTTTTGCTCTTTCTGCCAAAAATCTGTCAAATTCTGCAGAGACAAACAGAATTCAATTATGAGAACTATACAGGTCATTGTTATTATAACAGGTTTATTGCATAGAGTAAATAAAAACATAAAACTCTGAACAACAGAATCAACTTTTCAAATCCAAATTTTGGAAGAAAAAAAAAGTGGGATGGCGAGTCTTACTTCAACTTGAACCCAAAAACTTTCTTCTCTCTTTTTTTGTCAGCTTAAAGCAACACTAATATGTTTAAATACCTGTTTCGATTTCTTTTGAGGGGATATTTGATTTCTTTCTAGAGGCATTGCGAAGCTCTCACAGCGTCTGGTCCCTACTGTCAGCAAAAAACAAGAGCAGCAAAAAAAAGTAGTTCTGACTCATGTTCTAGCTGTCTTGTGCAACAAGTGCATGTTGTTTGATGCACCACATCTGACAGACATGAAGTAGAGGGTGTAGCAGAGGCAACTAATAGACCGAGCAAGAGTAAAATCTTTAACTATCTTTAAGTGACTTAACCAACAGGAGGACCCTCTGAGCAAAACACTGCAAAATGTCTTTAATGAAGTTTTCATTTCATTTATATTTACAGTAATTCCTGGCTTTCAAATTTACAAGACTTTCTAAAAAAAAAAAAATGTTGCAACAATAAAGATTTGACCAATCTGTAAAGTTGCCATTCCTTCCCTAATCACTTAAAAGCTGTTCTGACTTTCAGGATACCAAATGATGATGTTGTTAGTTGTTGTTATTTTGTCCCATTCTTCCTCCAATCACACCGTCACTGTCCAATTTTTCTTTTTTACTTCAAAATTTCAACATTGCCCATCCCTTCTCTTTTCTGGAAGGACTGCAGATGAGCCATTCCAGTAAAATACGCTCTACTTCCTTAGTCATGCTTTTGTAATTTGAGCATTGTTATGATGAAAGACGCATGGACGTAAAAAGGAAAAGATGTCTTGAAGGCAGAAAATAAATCTCTAAAATCTCAATGTCACTTTTCACGTTTACTGCTACCAGAAATGATCTTTGCGGAGGGCACTAATACAATTCAATTCTACCACAGACACCAGCTTTTAGAATTTTTGATGGCAACTGTTTGGATGGTCCTATACATTTTTAAGCTTATAGTACACATTTTCTCCCCCAAAAAAGATCAGCAATCCTGATCTGACTACAATACCCTTTCCCTCTGTGTGATTACTTATCAGAATTATTTATCTCAATGTGTCCAGGCAGAAAGTAATCTAGTCACCTCAGTATAACTAAGAGTGTTCCTCACTCTTGGGACCATTTCTGTTCATTTATTACATTCACCACCTTGACTGACAAGTATGTGTTGTCAGTGAAGATTTTCTGCATATGCTGTTTATTGCTATTGTTTGTGTTTTGCAACAGTCGTTGCTCTTAACCAGTGCCTGTCCTTGGTTGGGGCACTTCTGAAAAAGAGATTTTATATTCTTTTTATGTAGTAACTTCTTTTAATTTGCATTTGTGAATCTAACTTTAACAATTTTGTAACAGTTGACAAACTGGGGATGCCGTGGCCATCTTTGCTCTTCAAAGGCACAATTCTGATCACTTGATTATCTTATTACTAGACCTAAATTGTCTATATACCAACTTCTATAAAATGTTATGTATTTATTTTTGAAGAATGTGTTCCAGGCCTGAAATGCATGAATGGATGTGTATAAAAAAAAAAGGTTTTTGTAAATAACACTAATAGGATGGTTGTTCATACTAGTACTTCATGCCCAGTAACACCTCTAATATCTACTGCTGTTGAAAATACAGAAATATCTCATTGGTGCACATGAACTGTATGATTAAAATGATCCAAAGCATCTACAAAAAACATATGCTGACTATAGTGCTGCATTATACATGGTTCGTTCAGTAAAGGTGTTTCATTTGAATGTAAAGGCTTCAATTTATATCCATTTAATAGTCAAAGTGTCCCACAAGTAAATGTTTTGTTGTTGCAAATGAACATGAATGTTAAATAAAAATGATAACTAATAAAAACTTGTAAATCTAAACAAGTGTGAAGACTCTTACCTTCACTGGTCACACCATCTGAGTCCTCAAAGTCATCATACTGTGTCACATAAAACACACACAAAAAAACACATCAATTTTGTACATACTTTTATGAAGATATTTTGGTCATGATGTAAATATAACTAAAACATATTCTGTTATTTATGAAAACAGAATGGTTGTGTTCAAAAGCAGGGCTGTATTATGAGGAATAAAGTAGGCCTATTCAGTAAGAGGAGGCTGGATAGCTTCTTATATATCATAATGAATACAAGGAGATTTGCATGAAAACATTGTCATAACTACTACTATAGGATGTCACTGAGAGGTCCTTCAAATGAACACTAACAAAATTAAGAAAAGTCAAAGAATGCTTTTTAGTATGACATCTGAGGCATTATTGCATAATCAGATTGATGCTTTTATTTCCTGCACTGTTGCAGCTGCAGGGAGCTAAAGTCAGAGAAACTCAGCTCTGTTATTCAGGCAAAGTCAACAAAGTTCATGCCGTTAAGAGAAGAGTATTGATAGAGGGACACGCATTCATAAGCAGAAGAGCTCCACACCTTTTCCACCAGTAGGAGCATTAACATGAAATTTAAATCACCCTCACTGGGACATGTCAATATTTTTTTTTAACTTGTAGTCATTACTGATAAATTCATAAAACAATTATCCTTTATGCACTGCTGTGCATCTGTGCAAATGTATCATTGCAGTG
>JBAMYA010000023.1:13262334-13273849 GCA_037176975.1 Arrhamphus sclerolepis | reverse complement strand
TTAGATGATGAGGTTTGTGGCTACAATACTGACTATGTGGAGTTATTTTCAGTACAATCTTTTGAACTAAGTGAGAGTTTCATGAGAGATACGCTTTTTAATCGTGAATCTGAGATCACTTGGCAACTGTATGGCTTACAATCGTGAGAAATCTTTTAATTAAAAAAAAAAATAAAATAAATCAAATGTTCGAAGGACCAATCAACAGCATACTTATTTGAAGTAAACCAACCACCAACCTCATCATCTAACGCAAGCCATTTCTCTATATCGTCCATTACATTGGACTGGTTGATGGGAATCTAGAAAGACAGCAGAGAAGCAGGTTGGTGAGTGGAATTAGACATGACACATCAATAAAACGTCATGCCACCAAACCACCAAAACTAAATAAACAAATAAAAGAAAAGAACAACCAAATGTTGACAAACAGCATTAAAAACAGAGTCCTTTACTTTTAAAATTTCTGTACAATTTGACTCTATGCACACCAAACTCAGTCATGCTTCTCAATACCCCAAAACCAGCATGCAAACTGTTATTTATCCACCAGTCTAAAATCATGAAAGCCAAAGAGTGATCTAAACAAAAGTAATCCAAACCACAGCACAGGTAAACTGGAAAAAAACAAAAACAACTCATAACAGAAACCAAGAAGACAAAGGGGGTTGAAAGGTGTCAAGATATGACATGTTCATCTAGGGCTGAAACCCACCATTCCCCTTTTAATCATCCAATCTAACTTTGGTGAAGAGCTGCGGGTGGAGGCTGGACTGTCGTCCTTAGTGCACAAACAGAGAGTTCATTTGAGAGGAAAAGCAACATATGAATTTAAGCATCAGTTAAAGAGATTCTACAGGCTCCTTCCTTGATGAACTGCCAGCTGCAGTTTTCCTCGAACATCACATGACGCACAGGAATCAATTCAATCACCGCAGCCAGTAAATCCTGTGGCAAAACTTGTTTAACCGTATAAAAACACAAATTACAAGCTGCCTTGACTTACCATCCCAGTGTTTTGTAAACTGCTGTCGTGAGCTTGAGCCAGGCTGTCCACTGTGAGTCCATTTTTATCACTGAAACGCAAGATATATACAGTATACCAGTTAACTGCCATGTAAGCTAATAACTGAGATTATGACACAAGTCAAAATGTTAAATCCTAAATCAAATTAAAGATCAACATTTCTGAAAAACAGACTGCAGAAGTTTCATGACTGCAACCTTCCCGAAACAATGGAATTTGATTTTCACTATAATTTGGTCACAAGATTGGACTGAAAACTTTGGCTTGATCAGAATTAATAAGAAGCTGTGTGATGCAGTCCTGAATTACCCTTCGCTATTTGTTTATCAGAAACACAGTGTTATAATGTCAGCACCCTAATGGAGAGTGATTTGTGATAACGCTCTTTAAATTGAAATTAAACTTTCTCCTACAAGAGTTGAAGCACTCCACAAACTCTACACCTGGCAGCCTACAGAAACTCTCCCTGCTTTGAGTACCAAAAACTCCCGCGTAAAGAATCAGGGTCATGCTTCTGTGTTTAAAGCTTTCTGTACCTTGATGTTTGTTGAGCTGAGATATTTATTTTCTGAGACAGCATGTCATCTGATTCACTGGTACCTGCAAGAACAACGACAGGCAACATATTTTGGATTGAACAAAAGAAGTACTGAGTATGCATGAGCACAAGCGCAGTCACTTAAAGCAGCACAACGGAGCAAATATGTGATTTGATGAGTGGTTCAGCTTTTTATAGGGTACAGTGACATCACAGACCCAGATCAGAGAACAACTATCCAGCCTCCCCATTATTATCTATCACCCTGTTGCATATGTTGTACCTCTAAAGTGAGCACACTTAAACCACTGATCGTTTAAACAGAGACGCAACTTTCAATAGGGTGGTCTTAAGATGATAGCTCCCCTTAAACCAGGTGCTATGAACAGAGCTGAAAAGATGTAGCTGAAGGTGGAACTTGGTGCTATATTTCAGTAGTATTTTGACCAAAGGATTACGCAACACATTTAATGCATTCCAATGCCTCTGGAAATTGTATAAATCAACTGTTTAGCTGTAAATGGTGCAACAGCTCTGACATTGACCCTGGATTATGTTAAAAATCACTATAGCTATGTAAATGCTTATGTTTTATATAAATATAAAATTAAAAAAAAAGACTGGAAACAAAGAGAGAGAGAGTGAGAATGAGACACACTCAGATATGCATCTGCCAAGATGTCTTTCACTCAATTAGCTTAATTGGTTTGAGGTCAGTAAGATGATTGAATATAAGAAGGACATTCCAGTGCGACTTTCATGAGTAAAGTTGGAGAAGGTTCTTTACTTCTGTCAAACCAACTCATTAACTTATGACCATCAATTCTCATGTTAGTGATGTGAAGAATTTGGAGATTACACCAAGAAGCATTCATGGTGTCATTACAAGATTCACATACATTTCTGGACACAAGGTCTAAAATCAGGACTGACAGCACAACCAGGACACACATGACTCTCTAAAAGGTTGAGAAAGGCTACCGCTTTCTCTAAGCCTGAGCTCATTTAAGGTGAAATGACATGGACTGTCACGAGGTCTGATGTCCTTTAATCCAGAAAGGAGAGGAAAGATCCAGCTTGTTTTCAGAGCACAGTTCAAAAAGACTGCTGCAGTGTACGGAGTGCAGTAGTCTACGTGCACGTGGAGCAACAATAATGTTGAAGAGTAAACGCAGGTTCTGGAGCAACATGCTGACAATCCAGACAATGAGTCTCATTCATGAAATCTTCATAAATCTGTGAGCACATCTGCATATAAAACACCTCCTTGATAAAAATCTGCTCCAGATTCACTGACTAGCTGTTTATCACCAGATCAAGTCCATTTAATAAACCCACTATCACGTCAAGAAAAACAATCTGAAGCTAAAATGTGCCAAAATGCCCAATGATTTAGATAAAGGTGTTATATTTCAAATTTATTATCATGTTTAAAAGATGTGGTTTTAGAGTATATTGTAACAATAACACTTCATGTCAGCATTAACGTTGTAAAGTCTGAGACAGGAATATTTTTGTTCCTCACTCACTTAGAGGCATGAGGAGATTTTGTACATTTTGCACAGTTTTCATGACTGCCAAATTTCACTGCTCACAGTTTACGCACAAATCTGCTCTGCTCACATTTCATGAATGAGACCCTCTTATCTGCTACAAGCAAGACTTCACTTATTTCAGCAAGACAATGCCAAACCATGTTCTGCTAGTACTACAACATCATGGCCACATAATAAGACTCATGCTGGAGTAGTTGGCTAACAGTGCAGATAGAGTCATCCACGGAAAACATTTAGTGCAGAGTTGCCAAACTCTATTTCATCCTGGGCCACATAATCACCATGGTTACCGTTAAAGGGTGGGTTATTCTTTCCCAACCAGTTATGTTGTCAGATTTCTCACTAATTCCTGGACTGGTTATAAAAAGAAAAAGTGTTGTGAAATCTAAAAATGTCCTAATACTCAGTACTTTGATCATACATGGGATTTTTGAACTAAAATCACAATTTTTTTGCTGCATAATTGCAAATTAAAAAAAAAGATTTCTTTGTAAAAAAGCACATTTTGTTATAAATGGCAAATTTTTCCATATTACATCCGTTTCTTCAAAAATGTTTTGTCATAAAATCTCAAATTTCACAAAAATTGTGACCGTCATCATAAAACTGAGACTTTTGTATGAAAACCACAAATTTTGCCATAAAATTTCAAATATTGAAAGATCAAGACTTTTTGTACAATCACAAATGCCACAAATTGCTGCTTTTTGGGTTAAAATCTTTCTGCTGTTGGAAAATATTAACTTTTTGCAAATTTTTGACATAAAATTACATACATTTTTCTATCGTTTCAACATTTTGCACTCTGTTTGTAGTCTCACCTTACACAGTGACCCCAGGTTAAAGACTCAGAACTATACTTACTGAGCTTTGCCATCTGACTCGACAAGCTGTCAGCTTTTGACAGGCTGAGGGAGCTGTCACTTTGAACCGACGCAATCCCTGACTGACTCACTGGCTCTGTTTTCAAATCGAGGTCTGCTAGATTGACGTAAGTGTGATTCTGGAAGCAAAGAATTAAAAAAAAGGACAGTTGAACCTCTTTGCAGAGTGACCGCAGAGACGTGAAGTAAAAATGTCAACTGCAAACAACTTAAGATGTCTGTGATCTTTACCTTCTGTTCTGTGCCATTTGTTATTCGCCTTTCAAACCTGTAAACAACAGGAAAGGAAACATGAAGAGGAGAAAGAGGTAATGTAGAAAGAGTATAAGGGATGAAAATAGAGTTACCTCTGGTAACGAGTGAAGGCAGTGTTCATTTCATCATTCGTTGCTAGCAACTCCTCAATCAGCTTCTCCTCACTGAGTCTGGGGACGATCTTCACTATCCTGTCTTGCATTTCCTTACAAACTGTGTATAGCTGCTAATGACACAATGAGACAAAGAATGTGTGGGCAGGGAGGGGATTGGAGGGCCAGATGCAACACAAAAGGCATACAGTACTAGATCAGTTAAGGGCTATGCAGCGTTACTCAGCATGAAAGGAAGGAAATCATTCTCCTGCAGCAGTACAGCAGAAAAAGCTCAATACTGACACAATTATTATTACTATTATTATTATTATTATTGTTAATATTACTATCACCATCATTACTTTACCTCCAGCAGCTCCATGTCTGCCTGCTTTACTGTAACTGGATCCAGCTGACTCATCATGTCTGACATCATAGTCAGGTTGTTTCGCACCACTCCCAGCTCTGTCTTCAGCTTCTTTACCTGCAATATCAATATCATTAACTCAACAAACACAGCCACAATATCGCTTTTAAGTGAACAAATACTCAGAAGGGGTTGGAGGCCAAGTGAGTTGACAAACAGATACAAAAAGCAGTTGTGAGGCAACATTGTTAAGACCAGATCCTGACAGGAGCAGAGTGAAATTCAAACACCCCTTTCTGGCTCCATCACCTGGCTGGGAGTCAAGGCATTGGTTCCCTCAAGGGCCAGTTTGAGCTCAGAGGTCTGAGGCGGGATGAGCTGAGGTTTGGAAGACAAGCGCACAGCAGGCAAAGTAGTAGCAGCAGGCCCATTTCCAGCCGCAGTCTGACAGGCCAAAGCACAGAAGTGGCAAGAAAGAGAAGAAACCAAAGACATGAGGCAACACCCTGATAATTAGCAGTAGAACAATGTGCACCCAACACTGCCTGCACCTTTTTTGGAGCTTGTACTGAGGAATAACCATCGAGTTCGGTCACCGGGAACTCGAGTCCTTTCCTTCGCAGGTCTTCATACACCGACACCACGCCTGTCAGGTCGGGCGAGCTGCGGAATGCATCCGCCCACGCCTTAACAGTTCAAAGGCATAAATTACTGACAGGGCAGCAGCCGAGCAATGAGGCGACAGCTACCGTCGATGTTTTCATGCTACTCAAACACAGTTCAGGCCTTACCTGTATGATGCTGAGCACTCTGTCATGCACAACCAAGGGAGGGTTGTTCCTCGGGATGATCGACCGCACCAGGACACCCTCTATGAAGTCGCGCGTCGTCACCAGGATGTGGAATCTGTAGCCGCAGTTCTTCACACAGGTTTCCAGGACCTGCAGCCAAAACAGGATAAGAAAACAGAATTTACGGGCTACAAAATGAGATTTTTACAAAACTAAGCAGAGCCAGCACTCACAGTGAGAGTCAACATGACCTCCTTGAAGTTCTTGTTCCCGACAATCCTCTTCTTTATGGCTCGGATGGCATCTTTAGGGCTGTAATCACAGTGTTTTCAACAGTCAGAGGCATGAAACCTCAGGAGGCCGAGCATGTTTCTGATGTTGACAGATAAAACAAACACACCCTTCCTCTGAGCTGTTGATCAAGTCACAGATTTCCATGTTGAGTTCCCAGTCTTCAGATGGAAGGCTGGAGCTGGTCGCACGCTCTGAAAAAAGAGTTGAAGAGAAATTCTGCTGAGTAACAAAATACAAGAAATGGATCTTTATTCATTTGTACATAGATATAGATGAATGAAACACAATGACAAAGGATAGTAGTGAAAATAGTGGTGAAGCAATGACTTCTCATTTTAATTAAAAACTTGCATTAAATATATAAAATGAAACAAAAAGAATAAAAATGATGATACAGCTAACACATTTTTGAAAGGTTTTCTATATTTCAGAAAGTTCTGAATTGCTTTATGAAAAATTGTTATTTAAAAATCTTTTTTGGCTTTCTATTATGTATTTGTTTTTAAGTTGTATTTTTTGGTTTTGTTGGTTTTTGCACCTCAGGGGCTATGTTTTTCTTTCACTTATGTTTATTCATGAAGTTACATGTATGTAGCATATGTTTTTACTCTAAATGCAAAAGATTGATGGCTACGTGGGGTATAATATCTTCAACAAGTGTGAGGAAGATTGTAGGGAAGATTTAATACCGCTGCCTTCAAGGTCACTCAGAGACTGTTACTGAAGCAGCATTACAGGAGTGTGTGACGAGAGCAACCTCACCCTCAACACAGACAAGATCAAGGAGAATGTGGGCATGAATAAGGAGAGGTGGACTCAGAAGCCATTAATCATCCATGGGCTTGAGATCAAGAGGGTGAGCGGCTTCCAGTTCCTGGGCAGTAACATCTGCCAGTGACGTCACTTAGGAACTTACCCGGCTGGTCAAGAAAGCACGTTAGTAGCTGGAGAAACTAGACATGTCACCAAAGATTCTCAGCAACTTTCTACAGCTGCATCATGTTGAGAACATCTTGACCTACTGCATCACTGTGTGGTAATGGACCACAAGTACCTGCAGAGAGAGGTTAAGACTGCAGAGGGGTCCATCAGAACACAACTGCGGCCTCAGCATGACATCTACCACTCCAGAGTCTTTAAAGGCATCCACTCCATCATTCAGACTTCATCCACCGCAAATAAACTTGTTCTCACTTCTGTCACCTGACACGTGGTCTCGACAGTATGAGACTAAGCCCACACTAATATGGTTTCCTTTGAAACTGTGAAACATTTGTTGCAGTTATGACTGGTACGTTACACTCTTGCTATTTCAGTCCTGGAAAATGATAGGAATGAATCCCCCGAAGACCTGATACAGTTTGTAAGCACAGCTGAGGCAGAAAAAACTGTAACAAAAAAAATAAAATAAAATAAAGTAATTAATTAATTAATTAAACAAGGACTTCATAATTTGTTCTTCTGGATTATACGTAACCTTTCTTTCTTTGCAAAGCCTATATCCTGCAGCCATCACTGGAGGACCATCACTGCTTTAATTACAACGTAAAGAACAATTTGAAAATGTAGCAGCAAGCTCTGCTGACTTTCTCGTTCTTAGTATCAGGTGCAAAAGTCTGTACTTTTCTTCTGAAACTGCAAGCGTCTACGTGCACAGGAGGAAACTCATTATACTATTATCAGAAGAATTTGCAGCAAAGGTTATTTCCAGGGGAGTTTTCATACACTTTCCGCTCGTGTGTACAAGCCCAGTGAGCACAAATGGCTGTGTAATATGAATTTACTGAGATATTTACAGACGCAGAGCTGAATCACTATAATGGGTCACAAATCACCACCATCTACTTCACTGTCACATAATCATGATGACTGGAACTGTTATTGCTCAATCAGAGCTGATAATGCACATCCTGCATTGCATTTCCCCCTTCTTTTGTCAGTTTTTTGGCTTGTTCCTGATTCTCCTGTCTTTCTCTTTTATTCTTTGACAATTCTTACAGCAGAAGGGCAAAAAAGTCACTTAAAAGTGAAAAGGGGCCAGCTTTCCTACAAAACCCTTTTTTGTTATGCTAATCTTTTTTTCCTCCAATTTATAACAAGACAATCAACGCAGAAGAACTGAATCAATGAGAAAAAGAGAGATGAGTTTGTGGTCTCAAATTTGTCACTCTTCAGAACTGAAGTAGCAAAATGGAACAAAATCTGCAGCTTCTTTGTGTTAGCGACACAAAGCGTGCTTTTACACTGCATGGCACTTGTCTCACAACAGTCTCTGTAAGAAATCAGCATTCAATCAGAAGACTCTCAAAATCACAAATGCCTAAAGATAAAAACAAGGGTGTATGTTGTAAATAAAGGTGTCTATTTGGCTCCGTTTTTGAGAGGGAAAAACAATGTTTACTGTCAGTTATTTGCTTTTGTGTGAAATAAAATAGAATAATTTAAAAAAGTCTGCAAGAAAGCACGTGCAAACTTAAAAAAACATACAGTCGTGAAAATCCTCCAAAGATTTTAAACATTACAAGAAATGAAGAGCTGTTTTATTGTAAATTGAAGAAAAAAACGTATTTTTGGAAAGTGAAGCTAATTGTACCAATGAAGGCTTAAACAATCACTTTTATTACAACATGGAATTCTCTATTAATACAGTTTATAACAGATTTACATGTAAAATCAACATAAATGGATATGCTGCATCTGTTGTCCATTAAATGTTTTATCCACTCCAAAATAAAATGACTTCTTTATCAATTTGCATCTGTTGGTCCAAACTGAAGTGTTGTGGGGGGAAATTATGTCTAAAAGGGGCATATTACTGAAAGGAAATCTAAATAATAGTTGTTCTGAGCTGAACATTTATTAGAATGTCTTAAGACAGACTGAGCTGAAAAACCGTGACACAGTTCAACCGGTCATCTTGCCTGACGCTGCTTACGTGTGAAAATATGCCATCTGGCGAACAGTTCAGACACAGACACTGTGACATCACAGACCCAGATCAGTGTAGCCTACATGTTTTGAGCTTTCTTATCTTTATCTCCATCAAATCTTGTAACTTTTGCTATGTCTTCGTTGTGGAAAGCTGTAGGAGAGGAGACGGGCGGCGTGTCACTATGAGGCCAACTGCACCTCCTTAGACCAGCTGCTAAGAACAGAACTCAGAAGACTTGGCTGAAAAAGGAGCTTTGTCCTGTGCTACAGTGACATTTTGATGAAAACATGCAATAAACATCTCATTAAGAGAGAGATTGTGTCAACTTTTGAAAAAAAAAAAGGGGTACGATTGCCAAAAACAGATGACCTACTTCTGTTGATAACTAACTTTCAGTTCCCATCAGTCAATGAAAAACACATTTTAAATGGATGCAGCCAACTCAGGCTGCATCACATTTGGGTCAGGGGGAGGGGGGGTGTCGGCCGGTTCATGCCCCGCCCCCTTCCTTTGCATGTTAAAAATCGACTCACCAACAGCCAATCAGATGAAGCCCGACAGACTGTTCACCCCGCCTCTAAAACGTCATTGCATAACGCACGCGTCAATCAAAGCATAAGCCGCTGCGCCTCTGTCAGTCCTAATATATCTAACTTGATATTTATCTTATAACGTTATCGTCTCATAAATGCATTATTTTGTGCGGAAAAAACACCCTACAAAATAAGGAAAATGACAAACGGTTGTGCAGAGATGCGGCTGTCGTGTTAGTCTGATGGAGAGGATGAGCCTGGCTGACTGAAGCACATCGCTTTCAACAATATAACCATGAGTGAATTAACAACAACAACAACATAAAAAGAGCTCACCGATCCGCTGTCCGACCAGAGTGCTGAAGGGATTCCCCATTAAAAACTCCATGGTGAGGCAGGTGAGGGCCCAGCACCGAACCGCAAGAGACAAGGAGCCCCGGCCCGGTCCACTGCTGCTGATCACGGCTCAAAGTGGAGCACCAGTTGAACTGCGTCAGGCTTTAAAGGGAAAGCAGCCTGCAGGAGCAGATGCTCGCTGTAATAATGTTAGTACACTGTAACTGCGCCCCGCACAGGCTGCTCTCAGTCCTGCTCCATGAAAACAACACGATATCCAAGCCACATGTTTCCCGAAGGGTACAAATAAGAATAAAATGAAATGAACACAGAACTACTGGAGGTCTGTTCCTATCTTAATAGCATTCTTACGACTGCAACCCAATTTCCAAAACAACTGGGACATGGTGTAAAATGTAAATAACAATGGTAAAAAAAATAATAATAATAATACAATGATTTTGCAAATCACATGAGGCCATATTCTTTTTTTTTGTACTTGAACATATAAAACTATAAAAATTTATTATGTAACATGGTATCTTCTTTTAACTGAGGAGACCATTAGAGTTTTTCAAGATGAATCTTCTGGTATTCCCATTCCATGTAGGATTTGAGCAACAGTCCTGGATCCACCAGGTTGTATTATTTTTTTGTTTGTTTGTTTTTTGTTCCCTGAATCGACAAATGTTTTCATTTGGTGACTAAAGACAGACCAGTCCAGCTCCATTCTTTTGTTATGTGTCTTTGCTGAAAGATACAAGGTCTTCCCTTATTGTTGTCTGAAGGGAGCATGCTGAAACCTTTTAGCATTGATTTTTCCTTTCCAAATCCATAGTGTGTGTGTGTGTGTACATATATATGCACACACACATAGATTGTGACAACCCTGGTTTTTCCATCTGACTAATTTCTCCTTGTTCATAGGTAGGTGTGCCAGCTGGGCGGCTCTTCTCATCAGAGCATCTGGCCTTGGTGCACCTGTCTATAAAAGCCAGGTGCACAGTATAACTCTCTCGCTCCTCTGCAGTTTGATTTGTTCACAGACACTGATTTGCACCCACTTTACACCACTAACTGCCACCTGCCTCACGCTACATACACTGTTCTTTATCTATATTTTTTTTAATAAATATATTTAGCTTTTTTTGTCACGGCCTACCACACAGTTGTGACAATATATATGCAGAAATATAATTGAGCTCTGATAAACTGGATGGTCCTCCTCCTCTTTAGTCCTGAGGATACAGTCTCCATGGTTTCCTAAAGTATTTTCAATTCCTTTTATCTCAGGACAGTTTTCAACTTTCTTCAGCTCAATTTAAATGTGCTTTGGGCCAGAGTAGAGGGTGGTGTTTCTGGTTTATATTAACACATGACATCTTCTTTGTAAAATAAAGCTTTATCCTACATTTGTGTTTAAAGTGTGTTCTTTCACATTGATGTTCAGAAGTGTTCATGAGCTCATGCCATGATTTCCATGGATGATTAATGATTAATGCCTGTTTTTTTTTTTTTTAAAGCAGTTACACTAAAGAGCCTGAGCACAACAGACATTCACTATCAAGTTCTCCAGAATCTCTGAAGATGGACCATAGATAATGAGATCATCACAATTTTACTCAGAGTAACATTATATAGAGCATATAATGTTAATATAACATATGCTGGAAGTGGTTGTAGACCATTTTTGCAGACTGAACGTCTGCCCATCTTTACTTCTGAGAAGCGCTCTCTCCCTGAGATCCTGTTTTATAAGCCATATTGCTGCAAGATTAAAATGAGCTAATATTCTTCATGAAATGGCAAAATCTCCTGTGTATTTTCTCTTTTCTTTTTTGTTTACATACTTGCGAATAAAATATGAATTTATGACATTTTAAAACCTTTTTATCTTTTATCTTTCA
>JBAMYA010000023.1:13238714-13252958 GCA_037176975.1 Arrhamphus sclerolepis | reverse complement strand
TTGGGGGTCGGAGAGGGTGAGGGCGTTTTTGTGTGCACTGTTACTTTAAAGCTCTTAAGCGAAATGATTGGTTTTTAAACCTTTTTTTTCCACACTGTTGCTTCCACTGCTGGTTGCTGACAGTTGTGATTCATCATTTCTTACTCCCAGAGGACTGCCTTGGGAGCTCAAATCCCTATACCACGCAGTTTTAGTGAGCGAGAGGCAGCAGAGGGCAAAACAGAACAGCAAAAGACATAAATGAAGCATGTCGAATATCATGTCACTGTTTTAATTAGCGTTCCTTCACTGACCAGGTGATTCCAAGTGTTCTGTCAGAGACTCCAGAGTCATCCTGAATATGGATGCTGCTGAAAACAACAACTACATTCTAAAAGGGAGAATTTTTATTATTTATTTATTTATTTTTAACAGCACTGAAGCCTGCAGAGGAAAGAAACAGTCAGTCAGAGTTGGGAAGAAAAAATTTGTACCTTTTCAAAATTGGTGCAAATGTGACTCATGACCTGCGGCTGAGTGCTGCTGTTACAGGAGGGCAGGGTGAAAATTCTAATAAAGATGCATAAAGCTGTAAAAGTCCAGATGTCCCTTTGGTTATACAGTTAAATGTTGTCACTTTTTCCACTTCTGTAAGAAATTTATGGGAAATTATGTAGCAATGTTCAGATTATTTATTTCTGTATTTATTTGTTTAAACTTGGAAGAAAATTCAAGATCATAAAACTAATTCTAGGCATGTAACATTTATAGTGATGTACACCATGGAGCACATAAGACATTTGGATTTACAGCCGTCTTAAAAAGGTTGTTCTTGATAAACCATCATTCTTTCAGATTTCTTGTAGTGTTTAATGATATAATTCATTGTGGAGGAATAAAATACAAATCCTTTACAATCTTTCTTTATTTTTTTTCACTCACATTTCACGCTCATCTCACTGGTTCGAGATTCTGTTTGTGTCAAACTACTGATACCAATCGGTGTACTTCAGTGTTGTATTTGTACATATATTGGTGTGGTGTCTCTTCTTCTTTTTCTTTTGGCACATATAACAGTAAAAATAAACATAGAAGGCGATGTAACAGGTTCTGATGCTAGCTTGGATATCTGGAAAAATACTGGAGATCTAAAGAGTTGCCCAAGCTTGTTCAGGTTAATTTTCCAGTCATTGCTAAACTAAATCAAACTCCAGACCTACTTTTTAAATTATTATTATTATTTTTTTTTTAAAATACTTAATACTGAGGTCTGAACTACAGGAACAGATGCATATTAACAAATTAAAGGAGGCAAACCAGAAAACATGAAAAATCTTGGGTTCTTACTGTCTACAATGCAATAAAAGACAAGGTAAAGTTTTTTTTTTCTTTTTTAAACGTGTATTGCACATGCCCATCCCATTTTTTTCCTGACACAAGACTGCTCAGACAACATGGAAACAAAGCCCCTCCAAAAACATGTGTTGACTAGACTAAAATCTTTTTTTTTCTTCTACCACTGAAAAGCATTGACATCTTCTTGACATTTTAAATTTACGTGTTGCTGAAACAGATCTTACATGTATCTTAGCTCTGATTCTCTCCGTAACAGGATGTTTCGTATCCGCTCAATTCTGAACAGCTCTCCTTCAATGTCCTCGATCGTGACTGTGGAATCAGCCATCGACACCACATCCTCAGCTGAAGAACAGACAAGACACGACAAGATATGTTTAACTGGATATAATCATCCTCAGGAATCACAACACTAGTAGGATGAACAGATGTAAGTCTGTCATAGACAGATGACAGTGTAAATTAAAATCCTTTTTTTAAAGCTGCAATTGCAATTTCTTACAAGAATTATTGTTTTTTTATTTTTTTTTAACAATCCCAAGTCTGTAAAAGTTATGATGCTGTGTAGAGCACAGTGTAAGCACAGTGATGTGCTATCCTCACAAAGCCACTTTTTATTTACAATAGAACACTGAAAACACAGCAAATATTGAAAGTAAGACAGCTCGTTTTAAATTTGTGGGCAGAAACAGGTCATAGAAAAGTTGGGACACAGGCAACATAGGGCTGAAAATGTAAATGGTACTAAAAAGAAACACCTGGAGGAACACCTCGAGGTTAACTGGCAATTTGTCAGTAACTTACTGGGGATAAGAAGAACATTTTAAAGAAGTCTCAAAGAAGTATAGATGGACAGAGGTTCACCAGTTTGGAAAACCTCTGTAAATTGCTCCACTCTCCACCCACTCCATCCTGCCTGCACTCTTTCAGGGCTGAATGGGGCTTATGGCTGATCAATGATGTAGTCCTACTTCCACCTGAAGCCCATCTGTTACTCCTACAACTCCCACATCTCACCTCTGTCATGCCGTCCTGTACCACTCTAACATACTTTTCTGCTACTGCAGAATTCCTCGTAAAACACCAAAATAAGTCCTTCAACACCTTGTTGGACATTTTCTCTAAATCTACAAAGAAACAATGCATCTCATTTGGACCTTCCATTTGCGTATTCCTCCATCAGCATTATCAAACACCGTCTCTATGATCTTTCTGAGTATGAAACCATCGTGTTGATCAAATTTTACACATTTGTTTTTAACCTACGTCCCACTACTCTTTCCCAGTATATTTGGAGCATCCAGGACTGTTGAGCACCTTCAGCCCTACATTAGATAGACATGGCAGAATGGTCGTTTTCCCTCTCCTATTTGAGTAATTGCTGTTGTTTGAAGAACAACAGCATGCTTATATAGCGCTTTTTTAAGTCCAGGGACCACTCAAGATGCTTTAATAATGCAAGCAGGTTTCTCTCACTGCCACACACACATTAACAAGACTGATTTATTTTCAGACCAGATTATTCCTATATTTACTCCTGTTTTTCCTATAATTACTACTATGAAACAAATTAGGATTTAGTACCACCAATTAGCCTACACAACATGTTTTTGGGTAGGAGGAAACCGGAGGAGCAAAGGAAGGGATAATACATGGTGGAAAACTTCACCTTTTTCCAAATTTTTTAGAGACATGTTGATGCATTTTTTTTTCAAGACACAACACACCGATCAAATGAACTGATCACCATATCACTATCAGCTTGTCATCTGCACAAATCTGTTAATGACTCATTTATCTCAATCAGGTGAAGCATGGAAACACCTTAGGCCTTTAAAACAACTGCCCTTGAGGAATGGAGTTGAAGAGCCCTTATCTTTATTTTAGTGTTGGTTTATGAGATTTCCAAATTATTGCATTCAATTTTCACCTACATTTGCACACCATTGCGCAAGTTCAAGCCAAGTTTTCATACTTGCTGAGCTCAACAGAGAGACTGGAAGTCAGGTGAAAACTAGCTGTAGTTGCAGTTCATATACTTGTATATATAATAAATACAGGCGTGATTATCTAGTGTGACTGCAACGTTTCTGTCATGATACATGGTTTTGTTCTTCTGGTTTGATTTGGATAAACTTTTGTCTAGATTTTCTTGTCTCAGCCCTTGTTTCCTTCCCTCGTTGTTCCTCCAGTGTCTTGTCAGCCATGCAGTATATGTAAATGTGCTTCTGCTGTCAGTCCAACGTCAATCCGATGTCCTTGCCTGTCATGTCTCTCGTCTCTGCACATTTCTGGCCTGGTTTTCTGTCCCACCCTTGTTTACTTAGAACTCCTGGGTTTTTAGACTTTGCAAAAACAAGTTTTGTTTAACTTATCTTCCTGCCTCTGCTTCTCTCCTCCATTTGGATTCACTTTTTGCATCATAACATTGTGTCTCTTTGAAAAGGGGAAAAAAAGGCCATTTGATAAAAAATAAAATAAAATAAAAATAACAGGCTAAAAGTCAAATGCTCTTCATATTCATGGCAATAAGCAAACACAGAGAAACAACCATGATCTTCAACAAAAGCATCCCAGTTAATGAATGAGACAGAGAAACTTTCAATATTCTTTACTCATCTCTAAAAAATCTGCATGGACAACATGCTGAAGTTATCTGATCAGACTTCTGTGGAAGCTTCAGTCCAGTAATTCTTCACACATCCCTGAACAATGACACCAACCTCCTGCAGCCTCCCACTCCAGCAAGGATGATGAGTCATCTGAGCTCGAATTGGCTTTTAATTACCTGAACTTGTATGAAAAGACACGTCTATCAGTGATTCACCGGGAACAGCAGGAATGCAAATGTACAGAAAAAAAACAACTTTAGAGTTGCTGCATGAAGACAAGTAAAACTGGGGCTTTCAGCATTAAAACAATTTGAGTGTATCTCTATAAACATTCTGTACAAATTGTTCTAGTCTTATAGTTGCATACTACCACTATTAATTAAAGTAATTTAACAGCAGCTTCTTGTACATAGGCTCCATTGTGTGCAGGTTCATTGTTTTTTTTTTTGGTATTTTTAATTGCCTTCATAGTTGGTACAACACGAACAAAATCTAAATTTAAAATCAGCCTCTCTCAAGTCCCACAAAATATAGCACCTGGAAAGGTATTCACAACACTTTCTGATTTTCAGGTTAAAGTGACATGACATCTCTTACCTAATAAAAACCTGCTGTGAACGTTTCTGCACAGATTTACAAGAAAAACAAGTGACAAAGTGAAGTTTACATGGATATATTTTCGACCAGTTATGAGAGACAACAGCTGTCAGATTCATAGGGAATATTCAAAAATATACACTGAAGAAATAACGGAAAAATCAATGAATAATCTTTGATCGCAATAGCAAATGAAATTATTGAAACAGTCGAATTAACGTTTTCCCACTTCATACAAGTCCAAATATTTTCAATGCACATTTGGAAATAATATTCTATTGAATGTATTCGATCATGTTGAGGCAGTAAATCCTTTCTCTCTGCGTACAGCAAGTGTCATCCAGAACCGTGTTTCACTTCCATTAAAACTCACCTGATGTCTCCGTCTCTCTGTTCACCTGCGTCTGATCCAACGCACCGTACTGTTGAGAAGGTTTCCTCTCTTTTTCCATATTTTTTGTAGTTGTTACCAATGTTCAAAGCTGAAACTCAAAAGGACAAACTCGCGCAGCATTCAAGAAAATATAATAAAGCTTGATTGCTGTCGAAACGTGTGAGAGAATCAGAGAGCAGCAGCTGATGCCGAATAGTCACCACAGAGGTGTCATCTCCTCATAGAGCTCATCTTACTCACGTTCACTCACGTGCGCCCCCTATCGATAAAGCATCAAAACTACACCATTACTCACCCAAGGTGTTGTTTTACAAAGGACTGAAAAGAAAGAAACAAAACAAAACAAAAAAAAATAAACAAAAACAAACAAACAAAAAACACAGAAGGACTAAAGAGACAGTTGATGCATGAATAGTTTACTGCACTACAACTACTGTAATGCTGCACACAAGAGAATCAAGCTGTCCTTCTCTGTCATTTTTCTTTATAGAGTCTGGATGGATTTAGCTTTTGAAGGCATCAGCTACTAGGGAGGCCCTTGAGTGGGCATCAAGATGTTCTGGGGTGGAGTTTGCATCTGTCTTTGTGCAGGAGCTGCCACTGTGCACAGGCAGGTGTATCAGTCATCCAGCAATCCTCAGTTTTCATGCAAACTTAAAAGTGCCTAGAAAGAAAGAGGTAAAGAAAGAACAAAGTAGGGAGAGTGGCAGATACCCATATTTTCTTTGGAATCACATTATTAGGAATTAAAAGCAAACATTGTCTGATCTGATTCATGTTATCCCCTCTCGTTCCCTCAGTTCATCCTCTTCACCTCATTGTGCCTTCTGCCCGCCTCAGCACCTCTGGGGGCAGAGCTTTCAGTTGCTCTGCTCCCCAACTCTGGAACTCACTACCACCTGACATCCGTAATATTGACTCTGTGCCTCAGTTCAAGTGCAGACTCTAAACTCATCTGTTTAAATCTGCATATGGTCCATAACTGCACTTACATTTTAATGATTTTGATTATGTGTTCTTTGTTGGTTTTATTTATTTAATTGTGTTTTATCTTTGTAAAGTGTCCTTGAGTGACTTGAAAGGCGCTTGAAATAAAATGTATTATTATTATTATTTGTTTACAAAGTAGGATTTTGTTTTCAAAACTAAGTCTTTATAATTGTATTTATTTATACGGCATGTTGAGCTTCTTTGTTTTTATTTTTAGGGGTTGTCATGGTGGAAATCTCTTCTTTCACATATATATGAATGAACACTAATCTTTCTTGGCATGAAGTGATCCTGTTGATCACATAATGTAAGCATGTTTCTGAGTCTGGGTCCCATTACTCTTTTCCAGTATATTTTTATATCTGAAGCACTTAGCCGTGCACTCTCCATTGGTAATTAATTGTCATACAAAACAAACTGTTCATAGGATCTCAGTGATGATAAGCATAGCCTTGTGTTAGGATACCACCTTCGCATTGAGTCAAATTTCACTCCTGCTGAATATTATAACATTTTACGACTTTGTAGTATTGTCTGCAGCTCTGACCAGGACAGGAAGAGACTTAACAAGCTGGTCATGAGGGCCAGCTTTGTTCTGGGCTGCCTGCTTGACTCCATGGAGGAGGTGGGTGAGAGGAGGATGTTAGCCAGACTAACATCCATCATGGACAATCCCTCTCACCCGCTGCATCGGACAGTGGAGGCTCTGAGCAGCTCCTTCAGTAGCAGACTGATTCACCACCAGTGTAGGAAGGAGGGCTACTGCATATCCTTCATCCCCACTGCAGTTAGACTGAACAACTCCACTGTTTAGCTGTAGTCTGGTCTCTACCCTTTATCTTCATTCCACTCCATATCTGGTACTGTAAAATAGCCACACCCTCCAACTCAATGTTTACAAGATATATAACCTGTTTGTCCTTGTATTTTATACAGTAATTTTTGTATACAGCATTTGAATTACTTCTATTCTTTGCTAAATTAAGATTTTTATATTTATTATTGTTTTTTGTACTTTGTAATGTTCTTGAGCCGCTATAACAAGTGAATTTCCCTGTTGTGGGATCAATAAAGTTGATCTTATTCTTTTTCCAGTCACCTGAGAGTTATATTATTAGACAGAGGAAGTGTTTAGTAATGACAGAGACTCAGTCACAAAGCAGAAGATCACAATTAGCAGAACATATGGAAGAGTTCTGAACTTCCACTGTCAGTCATGTAAACACATAAACCATGTAGTGGCAACTTAATGAAATGGCTATGGAGCTGTTTTTCAGGGTTTGGCTAGGCCCCTTACTTCCAGTGAATGGCAATCTTAATGTCTCAGCTTATCAAATGTTTGACAATGCTATGTTTCCATGTTTGTGGTAGTAGATAGTATTAAAATGTCCAGAGTTAAATTCCTGAATACATGTGTGAAAACGTGTCCAGAATTGGCACCTGACAGAGAAAGAGCAAATAAGATAGAAAGTATATGGCATGGATTCTTAAGAAGGATGGTAAGAGGAGGATGTGAGAGAGTGAAGGATGAGAGAAGGAAGAGGAATTGATTGATGATGATGAGGAACTGCGCTTTATATTGTCTAATGAAGATCTACGACGTATAGCCAACACAAGATCTATAAGGGAATATTGCTTTGAACACCTGAAGTACCTAGCACATTTATGCCGGATGGCCAATGAAGACGCCAGAAAGCAAATATTATTCAACGAAAGTGCCCCCAAATGGATAGCTTTTGAGAAATGACTTGGCATGGACTCCCAGCAAGTAAGGAGAATGATGATGGACAAGAACAAATTCTAATGTCTCTTTGTGGACACACTCTAGATGTGGTCAGATGCCCCAAAAGAGAACTAGAAGAAGATGAAGTAGCTTATGGAAAGCCCTCTTCTATTCCAACACGACTTCAAAAAACAAAAACTACATAGACATGGTTTTATCAGTGGGATATTGAAGAGTTTGACTGGATAGAGCCCTAACCTCATCCCTTGGAGCACCTCTGAGAAGAACTGGAACAAGAGACACGTGTTATCCAACATCATCATCAATTGTCGACCTCCGCAGGCCTGGTTCATCTTTGGGTATAATGTCCAGATACCTGCAGGTGCCAAGTTCATCTGTTCAAACATACCAAGGATAAACATGTATCTTGTACAGACATGAGCTGAAAGACCACTCAGCCAGGAGGAAGCCATTACTCCAAAAGCAACATGAAAAAGAGAGATTACAGTTTGTAAATGCACACAGGGACAAATAACATAATTTCTGGACACATGTCCTGTGGTCTGATGAAATTAAACTTTAAATTGGAGTGTTTGTTCATGATGACTGTTGCTACATTTGGAGGAAAAAATGCTGAAGCTTGTAAGCCTAGAGCATCATCCCAACTGTGAAGTACGGGGGTGGCAGCATCATGTTGTGGGGAAGTTTTGCTGCAGCAGGGACTGGTGCACTTCACAAAGAAGATGGCATCATAAGGAAAGAACATGTCGTAGAAATACTGAAGCAACATCTCAAGACCTCAGCCAGGTAGCTGAAGCTTGGCCGAAAATAGGTCTTCCAAATGAACAATGACTCTAAAGATACCACCAAATTAGTTACGAAGTGGCTTAAGGACAACAAAGTCAATGTTTTGGAGTGACCACCAGAAAGACCTGATCTCGATCCCGTACAGCATTTGTGAGTTAGTTCCACCAATTCTGTATATATATATATATATATATATATAATATTAATATTACGTTGGTTTCCAACTGCCTTTGAAATTAAAAACACTGCATACAGCTTGCCAAGACTACCATTACCTGCTGACTGACGTGGACACAAATTTTCTTTGAGATACTGGTTTGACAAATGTTGTTTTGTTTTCTTTTTAAACGCAGATGCTCTTTAAATATACTCATGAGAAAGTTGTTGTACAACCCAATTCAACTGCAAAACATTAAACTAATTGGGATTCAAAACACCAAAGAGTTAGTATTTTTTTGGTTTGTTTGTCTTGTTTAATCAGCTTCACAGTTCACAGTTTAGAATCCAGATACAGGGACAGTAAGAATAACCAGCTTCAGTCAGTTGAGATTTTTGCAGAATATTAACAGCACATTTGGGGTGTGGTATAACAGGATGCAAGTCCAGTTTGGCCTGAACTTCTGCACACGGTTTTTGTTTGTAATACCTCTAAGACTTTGGTGTTTCTATTGTCTTGATACCTTAGTTGCTGAAACTGCATGTGTGTCTTTGGTCTACGCACCCATAATCCTGCTGCCATGTTTGCAGAATAAAACAAGAGCTGCTTATGCAAATATTCACTAGTTACGGTCCAGGAGGTGCAGAGATAACTCACTAGAGCTGACACGTCGCAGGACAGACATTAACACTTCTGGTGAAAAAGTGATGAGTGCTTAGAGTCAATGCTCAGACTGTAGTTGAACTTTTCACTGCCTGGACTCTGCTATGTTATAATAAAGAGTGACAATATTTGCTGCAAACCTCATGGGAAATCAGGTTTGCAGGTCAGTTTGATCCCCATTTCCTTCCTGAGAGGAATTATATTATAATTTGAGTAAAAAGTACCTCCCCTAATTTTATATATAATTTCTTTGGTTACAATGTGAAGTTTGTAAGATTCAATGTCTTATACTCCTTCCATGGTTAATAGTTCCTCTGTCATCTTCCATTGCTTTATCGAGCCAGTCTCTCTCCTGCTCAGACTCAGAGTCACTGGCTTCACTTGCATCAGCTGCCAATAGACGAGAGTAGTTAATCCTGCGCTGGCGAGGAGCTTTCCACTGGAGCAGAGGCAAACATACACACCATACCATCAGGACCAATGCTGCCCCCCTGAACAGCCACGTCAACCCGAACCACTGCACCACAAACCCTCCAGCAAAACTCCCCAGTCCACCTCCCAGGTGCAGACACATAGAACTGTACACCCTCTTCACACTCTTCTCAGCCCCTGATGTAGCAACGTCCTCACACTGGATCTTCACAGCCCACCAGAGGGCTCCACTGCTGAAACAGCTCAATAGCTGTGCAGGCAGGGCAGCCCAGGGTCCCCACAGGAAGGAGTAATAGAAGCACTGTAACCCGAGACTCGCGGCCCCAATGACAAGCACTCTCCCCGGGCTTAGGAATTTAGAAATTCTGCCAGCCAGAAGGGGGTAGGTGACCTGTGAGAGCAGAGCGAGGGCTAGAGACAGTCCCATGTGCAGTTCACTGCTCCCATGATCCTGCATCTGCCAAAGGAGGAAGTTATCCACAGCTGAAACTGCTAACCCAACTAGAAAGATGGTGAAAGCACAGAGCAGGGCCTGGGAGGAGCCATACACCAACTGCATGGCTTTCAGGAGTCCGTTGGCCCTGTCTCGCTTTTTGTTAAGATAAAGAGGGAGGTAGACAGCTGCAGGCAGGGCTAGGACTGTCAGGCAAGCGTAGCAGTAGAAATGCACCTCTCTCCTGGATGTATGAGCTCCTATGAAACATCTCAGCTGGCTGACCAGCAACCCAGTTCCCCCGACCCCACATGCAGCCCCGAGTAAACTCCACACCTCGGTGCTGCTGTGACGGTCCGATGCATCTGCAAAGTCCAAATACTCATACAAGCCATCGTCTGCAGTCCACTCCAGAGGGGCTGAGGCCAACTCCCACACTGAGACCACAATGAGTATCAAGAAAAAGAGTTGGTTGTGAATGTCCATCTCTTTCAGGCTGCCCAGAAACCCCAAACTGCTCCTGTCCTTCTCCCCAGAATGGTCTGATAGGAAGTCAGACCTCTTATTTCTCATTGAAGAGTTGATGGTTTGCACAACAGACCTGTTGATCTCTGATTCTTTAAGAATGCTGCCGAGTACCACTGAAGCATTATTTTGTTGTGACACGTCAGGATGGGATTCTTCTGTATCATTTGGACTGATTGAAGAGTTGCTCATTATTACAGGAGAAGGTTTGGTACCATTGAGTGTTATGGAGGGAAACGTGAGAGGACTTTTTGGATGAGTTACTGTAGTTGGTGTCTGAGGTCTAGCACTAGTAATGAGATAGTTATCACCCAGACCTCGAGTTGGGCTAACACTTGGATCTGATGTTTTACAGGTGTAATTCTGAGCGCCAGGCACATCTGCGGATGGAATGAGCAGCAGGAGCAGAGGAGCTGCAGCAGAAAACACAAGTGAGCAGTTAATCACCACTCGTCTCTTGTTGTAGTGCTTGGAGAGCAGGCTGGCTGCAGGGCTCCACACCAGTGTTATGAAGTACTTTGTTCCCATGATAATGCCTATCATTGCAGGAGACAGACCCAGCTCTCGGAAGTACAGCGTGAGGAAGGGGAGCAGGCTGGTTTTAGCACACATGCACAGGAAGATGAAGGTGCCAGTGAGAGCCAGGGCACGTTTGATGTCAATCTGTTTCCTCATGGTTGTCCCCTTGAGTGACTTAGTCTCTCCTGAGAGAAATCCCATGAAGCAGCTGGTTGGACTCAAACTGTGAGACAGAGAGAGACGGGACATGATTCAGTGAATAATAATAGCTCTTTCTCCTCAAACTATTTGGTCTCATTTGAAAAGTGTCAAGTTCATTTTGCCAGCAGTTGTGTTGCTTTGGCAGTTATATAAAATAAAATCTAACTGACAACAGTCCTATGTCGGTTCAAGAGATTACAAGAATGATAATGAAAATAAATTACAATGACGATAATTTGATTTTACAGTCATGTGCAAAAGCTGGTACCCCCCAGCCCTCTTAAAAAACAAAAAACAAACAAACATACAAAAAAACAAATATAAAAAAAAAACATCTGGTCACAGTAGGTGTTAACATAAGGCAAATCCAACCTCAGACAAACAACAGAGAAATGTTTTCACCACAAAAATACATAAATAAATAAAATTAAAATGTGGGCAATACAAAGTACCTCTATAATCCAGTAGCTTGAAGATCCACCTTTAGTAGCAAGAAATAAATAATGTCTAAGAGATCTTAGTAATATTCTTGTCTGACTAGTCAAACAAGACACACAACTGTTTTGCTTCCCTCAAAAGCTGAGGAATTTTTAACTTTAAACGCTTCAATGGAAGCATCAGCTAATCACACTGTGGCTACACAGCTAGTGCTAGCCAATGAGCCATACCTGGGGGTGTGACTGCTTATTTCTAGAATGAGGAGGAAGAAACTTGATTGGTTGTTGTTTTTGATATGAAAAGAGTACATCAGAAGCACCTCATCAGAGCAACACTGCTCCGTGAGCCCACAGTGAACATTTACCATTTTCCAGGTTAATGCGTGCGACCGCTTCTCTTCTCAGGTAGCTCAGTCAGTTAAGCAGCAGCCCATATTGTCCTCCTGCAGCCTGCTGGATCGACTCCCAGCCTGTCACCATATGCTGTGTGTCCTCTCCCTCTCTCTTTACCCCACTTCTGTTTCTCCATTTGTTCTTATTTTATTTTTTTTCATTATTCTCTCTACACACCTGCTGATCACCTGACTTCCACTTCATGTATGTATGTGTGTGTGTGTATAAACAATAACAACAAACAAAAACCTGACTTCAACTTGATTAAATCCACCCCTTTTTTGTTAAATAAATAATGCCATATAGGAAAAAAAAAAATACTTACATATTGTTGCTCGTCCTCCGCAATGAGATTGTTTTAACTATGCTTTTAATACAACAATAATAAAAACAAACAAACAAAAAAAAAACATTGGGTTAAAAGAGGAGGTTCTTACTTTTGCAGGACATTATTAGTGACTGATATCATCTGGAGGTTATAGCCTGCTATAATACAAGTGAAATATGTATAGGTTAAAAACAGGATGAAAATGGTCTCAAACTATTGTTATCTCGGGAATATAGAGAAAATATAAAAAATATAATTTTTAAAAAAAATTTTTTTTTTAAACTTACTCATGAACGACTTTATCATTTGATGATGTGATTCATTATCCAAATAGTCCACCGTTTTAGATACAAGGTAGTTTTATATTAACTCGCTCAGATAAGCAGTAGATTAAGTGAAAGGCGCAAAACACACGAGATAAACATAAACTACACAACTGCTGGTTTAAAAGTGCGCAATTTGATCAGAAAACCCAGAGGAGTTTATTTATTCTGGCTATTTACTGACTTTTGTGGAAATATAAAGGAAATAGTGACATGGCATGACGCATAGAAACACCTGTCAGGTAGGATGCAGGATGTCAGTGGAACTGTAGTCCACGTCACAGCAAGTCCACAGGATGAGGAAAACAGAGAGAGTTACATTTAAACATTTACCTTTTAACATCTGCCCACAAAGTTCCTTATGCTGTTCTCCCGACCAATCCCGGCATCTTAATACCAAAATTAAATCCACCAGTTTGTCTCTTTCGTCTCCAGATCGGATGACACCTGTTGCGGACCAGGTAGTTCCTGTCAGTCACACATTCGCAGATTCCCACCTTCAAGCTTTTACAGCTGGAGAAAGATTTTCACGACTGCAGCACCTCCTGGTGGTGCGGATGCCTCTGAGATGTCAAAACCCCGAGGAGACTCCATCTGCAATTATTATTGTAATACAATACAGCCGACTGGTTTTGTTCCTGGAAGACAATCTTATTGCATTAAAGTGGACAACAGAGGAAATCATATGGGAAGTGGAAGAAGTTACTATGGAGCAACATACTGTGTAATATAGTATAAAAATAACTTTCATAATGAGCCACAATGTGATGCCAGAATGCAAACAGAAGGCTGTGAGCCGGGTACAGCTTTCTGGGTAAAGGAAGAAATGAGGAGGGAGACAGGACAGAGAGGACGAAGGACAGAGGGAGGAGGGGTCCTCATTATATTTTCTATACTGACGACAATCAGTAAATATGCCATCTTAGTCTAGTAGCTAATATTAGAGCACATCTACCAATGAATAAGTAAATAAATAAAATAAAGACATGCTTGTATTTTTTTTTATAATAAACTATATTATCAGCTGTGGTGTTATGTGTCAAAAATGTATTGATGTATTCTAGGAAAAAGACATGAAGCCCTTTTTTTTCAATTGTGTGTTTGGCTTTCATTCACAGTTCCAGTATGATTATTTTAGTTTGATCCTTACAGATGTGCTTCTTACATGTATTTCTGTACTTGGTGGAGTGGCAGGACTGACATGTCTATCTCTCAGCGCAGCCGCTGTCATCCCACATTGTGGGGATTTACCCAACTCCTCCAGAAAAAGCCACCTTGATATCTTGATATGCCCTGCGATGGACTGGCGACCTGTCCAGGGTGAACCCCTGCCTTTCGCCCGAAGTTAGCTGGGATAGGCTCCAGCAGACCCCCG
>JBAMYA010000023.1:13221910-13237713 GCA_037176975.1 Arrhamphus sclerolepis | reverse complement strand
CAGCAGACCCCCGTGACCCTGCACAGGAAATAGCGGGTATAGATAATGGATGGATGGATGGATGGATGGATGGATATCTTGATATTTCCCAGCTCTCTGTCCTCAATAGGTGCTTACACAGCAGAGGGGCTACATGCCCCATGTGGTCACTAGTGGTATTACAACACTGAGTGCCTTTAAAAACCAGACAAATAAAACACAATAATTCTTTGTCTAATTAAGATCATTTTAGTTTTCACTGACTAAACTTCTCACTTTACATACATCTAAAAGTTGGTATGATGAAAAGAGTTTGTGCTTGTGGTTCCTCAGGGCCATGTCAGAGGTAATTTCTAAAATGTGAGAAGCAGTGTGAAGAGATGGCAGGAAATTAAGTTGCAAAAAAGTTGAGAAATGGTTTTATTTCAGCTGTAGGAAAAATGAAACCAATGTGTTTGTAAAAAAAAAAAAAAAAGACATGCTTTCTTTGGTATCAATCCACAATAAATAGTCATTTTATCACGTTTGTCATGAAACCTTGTCATGAAAATGTACACAACAGTACTCATGAAGTCAGTTTTCTACTACTGATGGTAGACTAGTGACATTCAGCATTTGTTGCATCTCATGAAGGGTCATTGAGATTTTGGGACTCCGACAGAAAAAACCAAAAACAGACACATAAAACATTATTACTTATTAATATAATTGTCTCATCCATCATGGTGAGACAGTTCTCTTAACCTGGATTCTTCCAGAACTGTATAAGGCTCACCTGCATTTACAAGGCAAAACTAAAAAGAAAAAATGTCAACTGCTCATTATATGCCATTTTGAAACTTTTATCATCTTAAGTATCCACTTTCAATGCATTTTCTACATTCCGCATCCTCAGTGCAGCATTAAATGCGTCATGGATGTGAGAAACAGGATATGGGCAGGCAGAGAAGAGAGCAGTAGGTCGGGTGCAGAGGCTGGATTTGACCTGGTAATGGTTTGTAGGACCTCCAGTCTGAATCAGCTCCCGGTTTACAGCAGAGAGACACCTCACACCTGAAGACAAGGCACAGCATCACTGCATGTGTACATGTATACAGTTGAAACTAGAAGCTTACATTCAGTATATAAAAAGACACAACCTTTTTTTCTCTCACTGTCTGAGATTAAATCAGACTAAACGTTTCCTGTTTCAGATCAGTCAGGATTACCAAAAGTATTTCTATTTGCTAAACCACAGAATAATAAAAGTTTTTTTTTTTTTTTTAAATCATTCTCTTCATAGTTAGAAACTTGGTAGCATTGCCTTTAAACTGTATGACCTGGGTCAAATGTTTAGGTTTCCTTCCACACGTTTCTCACAATATTTTGCTGGAATTTTGCTCCACTCCTCCTGACAGAACTGGTGATTCAAGTTTGTAGGCCATCTTGCTCACATACGTCTTTTCAGCTCTGCCTCAGATGTTCTATAGGATTGAGATCAGGTGTTTATGGTAGCCACTCAAAAATATTGTCTTTGTTGACTTTAAGCCACTTTGTAACTAATTTGGTGGTATGTTTCAGGTCATTGTCCATTTGGAAGACCTATTTGCTTCCAAGCTTCCTGGTTGGGAGTTGCAACCATCCCAACTGTGAAGTACAGGGGTGGCAGCATCATGATGTGGGGTTGGAACTTTTGGAGTAATGGCTTCAGCTCATGTTGGTACAGGACTGGTTTCACTGTGCATAATGACACTCTCTTACCAGCTTCAGTAGCATCCTCACAAGATGTTTTGCTTTAGTTCTGGGTTGTATGTCTGGACCAGGATGACTTTTGTCACCAAAGCACATTCATCTCTGGGACACAGAACCTGTTTTACCCCTTGAACGCTATGATGGCTGGACATCCCCATGGCGTTTGTACTGGTATATAATTGTTTGAACAGAATGACATGACAAATTCAGACTTTGGAAAATTGTACCCAAAGATGAACTAGACTCCTGGTATCTTGACTGATTTCTTGTGATTTTTCCATGATGTCATACAAAGAAGTATATTTGAGGTGTGTGCCTTAAAATACATCCACATATGTGGCCAATTAATTAAAATGTTAGCATATCAGGAGTTTTTAAAGCCATGACATCATCATCTGGGTATTACCAAACAGTTTAAGGTCATAGTAACTGTGGTGTATGTAAACTTTTGACACTGTTGAAACTATTTTAAAAAGCTTTCTAAGGTTCAATGTAATTTAATGTCAGACAGTGAGGGGAAAAAAGGTCATGTGTTGTTTTTTTTTACTACAGTGTATCTAAGTGTCTCATTCCATCTGTATATTGGTGCATTTATGCTGGGGCTATGATGCTGCTTTGCACAAAATCATCAAGTGAAAAGAGAGTATTTAAGAGTACATTGTGTTTGGCATCAAGGTATATTGCAAATGGCTATAAAAATGCAGAAAGAATAACTTCCTTTTTTGGTTCAAGAGCACAAGAGATAAATCCAATTACCTGGTGACGCTTTGGATGAATTTCTTTTCATCCTGGTCCAGACATACAGCAAACGTTGTTCCATCACTTCCACCGATGACCTGCACCTTGTCCACCTTCACCTGTGATACTGAAATGTGCTGCCAGAAGAAGAGGTGGGATAATAGTGTTTCAGACTGTTAATGGACATGTTTTCAGTGTGTAAAAAAACATCCCTCACCTGGTTGTAGCCCTTTTTAGACTTGGAGCACTGCCTCTTCAAGACTTCTGTCATTGTAAGCTGCAGACTCTCTTTGGAATCTGGACAGGTGAACAAAATGCAGGTGAAGGCACAAAAGAAAGATGTTATTCAGTTTAAAATGGACACATCATGAGGAGAATTTGACTATGGGAATCATTGTCACTCACCAAGCTGCTCAAGTTTCCTGCAGGTTTTGTAAAGATTAATGGATGTGCACACCATGTCTGTCTGTATCCACTGACACCTCCCACTGATGGCCACCTGCAGCCATGTGTAAAGAGCGCAGACACGATAATAGTTCAAGCTGTGATCATGTGACACGTGAAATGTACACAATTGCAATACAGAAAATCTGCATGAGCGTATAATACCTTGTTATAGGCAACACTCAGTGTTAGAGGGACAGCCTCCCTTTCTTCATCAATTCCAAACCTTTTGCTGGCAGCCCCTTCAGAAACATTAGAGAACACACTTTTTTAATTGTGTCTAAATGTGTGCACTCACAAGGTCTGTATGTGGTCACTGTTGTGAAGTTTCCTGACTAACCCATAGCCTTTACAGCTCTGATTCCAGCTGTGTGTCCGAGCTCCAGAGAATGTATAAACACTTCCCTCCTCCGCTCTCCTCCAGCCAGGGTCAACTATAAAGAAAGAAACCAAACGCACATGAGCAAGTGAATGATCAGTGATCAGTGTGCTGCATATGCATCTGCCTGAAGGGATCATCTGACCTCAGCTTGATAGAGCTGCACCAGGACAGGCTGGTCTGCATGTCTGCAGTAATAGAGAACCAAGTCGGCCAACAGTGGAAGTTGCTCCGTGCTGCTTGTACTCGCTGACACATCTTCATCCTTGGGAGCAGCCTGAGTTATATGAGTATCAGAAAATACAGATTGTGTTCAAGGCATGATGGGTACATACACTCAAAGTCTCGAGTGCCACATTTAAAGTAAACAGTTCAGTTTATCACGGTTAAGTCTGTGTGAAGACATCCAGTACAGAATGATACTCTGAGATGAACAAAGCAGACAAGATGCAGCATGGGTTTAGGCAGGCACTAGTTTCCTGGGTTCCCTGCATATCAGCAATGCATGGAGACTACTGAAGCTGTAAGACACTAAAAATTATTTCCCAAATCAACTACCTTTGACTTTAAAATGCTAACATAATTGCACAAAACCTTTGATTTTGGATTTACCAGCAATTTAGGTTTCTGCTCTAGAAATGAAAGCAAATCAGAACACATTCTGAAAGAAAGTTCATCAGAACCTGTCTAATTTAACAGGACATTTTAGAAAATTTGCAGGAATACGTTAAAATAAGTAATCAAATGTGGAAATTCAAACCTGCGACATGATGGCCTATTTTAGTTCATTTTATTCAGCTCCTCTACTCTGGTTTGTAATCAGTGTGATGATGTCAGCATCCAGACTATACCTCAGAGAGTACATCAGATGACAGGCTGAGCAGACTGAGGACATTGCGCTCGTACCATGGATCAATCATGCCCAACATCTGAGCTATATCTGTTGTACTGTGCTCCACTGCAGTGTCATTTGGCTCCTGCCAGAATGAATATAAGCTATGATTTATTATAATATATCAAATTCAATTTAAAATATAATGCACAAGGACATATGGATGTAAAAGAATGAATGGCTGTGGTGGCAGATGTCTCACCACGGAAACAGCAGTTTTGGTTAAATTTCCTGTCTGGGCCTCTGTGGGTGTGTTTTTTCCTCCTGGACTTTCAGTTCTCTTTTTGGAGGGAACAAAGTAAAACTGCAGTTTGCACATCCTGGTGAGCTGGGGGCATTTACTCTCTTTCTGCTGCAGGTCACTGTATGCTCTGGCGAGCCTCCCAGCCTCTCTGTCACCTCCAAATACCACCACCTTGACCAAGGTTGGTGTTTCTGCCACATCTTCCTCATTACAGCTAAGGATTGGCCTCCTGCGAATGCACATATGCTTCTGGGGGGAAAGAGGAGCGGGGGACGCACGTGAACGATGGTCCTGTCTGCAGAGCAACCTGAACTGCTTGAGCTGTGGTCCATTTCTTTGAAGGTCTTTGTTAACATCACCATGGAAACCCATGCTTTGGGCCCGGCGGCAAGAGCTGGGACTGCCAGGAGTTTTGAAAAGCAAAGAGAAGCGTTCGATGCCTAAAAGGGACTTTGACTTCTTCTTAGGTTTCTTTCGAGGTTTTGGTTGGCTATCGTGGCCTTCGTCTGTATCCTCGTGACTCATACTCATATGGTTCTCCTCACTGAAGTCACTTTCCACACCAGATGAGCTAGATGGTACGGACCAGCTGGAGGAGAGAGAGTTGTTGGAAAATGTAGAGTCCCTTGAGGATGAAGATGCACCGGAGATGCGATGACTTTGAAATACATGATCCTCTTTGTTTGAGTCCAGCTCATCTTCTTCATCCAAGTTAGTGTCAATATGATCATCCTCATCCATTCCTGGTCTGAGGAAACACTCCGGAGTAGAGTCCAGGTCCGAATCGATTGCAAGAATTTTTTTCAGAATATCTGTATAAATGAGAGGAATGGAATGAAAGTTAGAAGATATTGGCCAACATCAGAATAATTTTAAAATTAAATCTTAAAAAAAAAAAAAAAGCTGTTCAAAACGAAATAATTACCAAAGTTATCACTCTCCCATGAGCATGTGTGACATTTAGGTATGGGTAATGTTAAAGTCTCCAAAGTCCCTTGTGAGAAAAGATGACACTGAGGCTGAGGATCCACTGAGAACATTTCTTATTACTACTTGGAAACAGAATTTAGAAGTTGCAAAGAAACACGGCACATATTTAGTCTACACCCAGCTTGTTCATTGTAATCTCTGTCTTACCACTCTCAAAGCAGCCATTGGTAGGAGCAGGAACAGCAAGGCCTTCTCTGAGCCTCTCCATGCTATGGAATAGACCTTCTCTGGCTGTTCTGAGATCTGCTGCAGAGGCTGCTGTTTCCATGTTGTCAGTTATTACCTTCAGGAGCAGCTCTAGTTCGTCAGGCTGCTTTCTCTGGAGGAACATTTGGAGAATTATCACAAGAAACATGGAGAAAAAGGAGAAATCAGGCTTAAAAAAGAGTTATGCATGGTGTTTGGAATTTACAAGGAGAGTAGTTTGGAGTGCATGGAGGTCAAGTTTGGTGCCCAGAATAGCCTGAAAGCTGTGCATGATCAGAGTGATGTTGATGTCTCTGCTGGAGTGCTGGGTGGCACTCAGCTGCTCAGAGGCCAGCTCAACCTCAGGAGGTATGTCATCGTCCGGACACACCAACAGTACCATTCTACCGAAATAAGAAATGTTTTAAATGTCGCAGAAATGGCACTTGGCTTGCCTTAGTAGCTTTATATCATCAAATACTCATTATAGTCTGACTAGACTTACATGGCCTTAGAGGAATGAGTGTCATGGGAGACTCCCTGTTCCGTCCTCAGCAGACGTTGATATGAAATACCTACAGAAAAAAAAGAAAGAGAGCAAAAAAGACCGTGACAAATATGCAGGGAAACACTTCCCTCTTGTGTTCAAAGACATGAAAGTTGAACCATCTCTATCTTTAACGCCTGTCATATTCCAAGGAATTCTAAGCTGCATGTTATTTGACTTACATATTTTAATGCCACCCTTTACAGTGTCTGGCTTGACTTCATATCAGTCATTTGTCCGTACTGTGTTTTGGTTGTAAAAATCTTCCTAAATAAATGCTTATACGCTTTTTAAAAAAAAAGAAAAAAAGAACAACTGAACTTTTCAATGCTTTTATTGTAAGACTTGTTTTGTTAAGCAGGATAGTGTCACTGATTGTAAACGAATGACTCCTCCTATGTTGACTCTAAACTTCTCCCCTCTAATCAGTCCCGACAAGCAGAACAAAAACAGTTTTGTTCCTGCTGTTATGTTTCAGTTGGTTTTAGTGGTTATTTTGTAAATCTCTGTGTGATGAGTGTCATCATCTGGATGCAAGAGAGAAGAGAATGTAAAAAGAAAGGAAAAACCCAACAGGTTTAAATAAGAGTATCTGAACCTGAACCTGGAAAACACAGATCAGTCACAAACTGAAACCACTGACAGACAAAGTGAGTAGCACTGTTCAAGTTGCTAGCAACCCCAACCCTCAGGACCCTCAAGAGCTGTTGCTAATGTCCCAATACCCAATAACCCAGGAGATCCTCAGGTGTTCAGTGCAATATGGTCATCATGTTATGGCCGAGTGGTGCAAACGCTGGTGTAACCTGGCGCTCGGAGCTCCTGCTGGATGTTATTTAGCAGGCGTTTGCAGGCAGAGCTGCACGGCTCAGGCCACGACAAGAACCTGTGGAACAGCTGGAAGGCCTCCTGTAGCACTCTGCAGTCTGGAACCACATAAGGAATCTAGAAAATTCAGAGAAGAACCTAGTAAAATTAAGAAGAAAGCCCTAGAAATATTTTATTGTGTAAGGTGTACCAAACAGTGGTCATAAATGACATGGACTCACTCTGAGAAGAGCTGAAGAGAACAAGAGAGCAAGAGGCACCACCAGTTCATACTGACACTTCTCCAGCACCTGTAAGATATAACAAATCTACACTGAAACACATGGCCACTTCTTATATTACAGAGAAATTGGCTTTTTGGGTCTTCACCTCTGCTGTTTTCTTTAGTATTTTCTGCAGAAGTATGAGGAAGTTGTGTGGATCTCTCTTCACTAGTTCCTCCAAACACCAGCGGCTTATGCACCGTCCAGCTAACCCGAAAGACAAAAAAACAAAAAACAAAACAGAAATGTCAACTAACAATCATTTCTCCTTTTAGGTTTCACTCTAGAGAGCAATCAATTTCAGCGACATAATCAGGTAATATAGCCTATTCGCAGATGTATTTCTGAACTTTCTGAACTCTTTTGTTACATAACTCAAAAAAGATTTTGCATCATACACTTGGTTGATTTGTGTCACCACTTTCAATTCCCATTTTCACTCGAAGCTTGAAAAGAAAAAATCTATAGTTGGTTATAGTTGGATGCTTGAGGTTACAAATCTTCTGAAAATGATTCCCAGCCTTTTACATTGCCCACATTTGAAACATTTGTACAAATTAATTTTTCCCCATTCTGATTTGTCATATGAGTCACTGTCACACTGTTCCCTTTAAAAACAAATATGATTTTGGGTCCTACCGTTCCACAGCTGTTTGTCAGGAGTGTCGAGACCCAGGTGACACAGGCAGCGCTCAAGGACATGCTGAATACGGTCCTCAGTGCACGAGCTCTGCTCCATCTCCTGTATCGGCATCACAGCATCCACAGACAAAAAAAAAAAAACAGAAGATCAAAATACAGGAAGTCCACACCGTGTTATTGTGTTCTGGTGAACTTGTTGGTCACTCGAGTAGTCCAAACTTCCTGTTACTGGGGTTACCAACAAATACAAATCATGGTTTTTCCTTTCCAGAGACAAAACACCAGGATGAAAGGCTTGCTAGCTCAGACAGAGATTCCAACGCAAGTTTCCACAGGACAAATGTCAGCACAGAACACACAGACTGGCACTTCCTATTACTGAGTCACAGACTGTGCGAGTGGACCGGACATGAGCTGAAAAACAGCCACCACAACTTCTACTTTTTCATTCTTAAAATTAGCTGTTGACATCTGATTTTATATGACTCAAAACTGGGCTGGAAGTGAATCACTCAGAAGGAAAACTTCCCATTTGATCCTCAAAAAGTCTTCTTTTTTTTGTCCAAGCAAATTGGCTTGAAATTACAAACCAGCAACTGTGAATTTAAAAAAGAAAATTCTGGAATTTGTTTTGAGCCCATCACATGGCACCTGTGGTTGGGCTACATGAACATTCAGTGGCAAACAACTTAAACCACAATGACTGGATTATAAAATACATGACTGCTTTTAATCACAAGCAGAGATCTCAAGGCAGACTTCTTTGAGGTCAATGAAAAGGATTTTTTCCACTGGTATGAAGTCATATGGCAAAGAAGCTCTAACTGTAAAGCAGGAAAAAGACTGGCAAGTAATACATTTCAATTCACTTTGCTTTGTGCCAATTCACTGCAAGGTCATTTCAAGGCTCTTTAGATAGAAAGCACTCAAAGTTTACTAAGCTAAATATAATCCAATTAAATCCAAAATATAATCCAGTTCATGACAACTGAGTCTGAAATTCAAATGTCATGTAAGAACAATTCATGAAACAGCCTAGCTAATGACCCCAACAGATTGTAGTGAATCTTCACTTAGGTGCAATTTCCCATCCTGAGCAAGCACAAGACAACAGTAGAGCAGGAGAAAAACAAATAACAAAAAACAACCAACAACCAAGGATGGCAATCAGAACTGTGGTTGACCTGTCTGAGTTTAGGAGGAGGAAATTAGCAGTCACCCAAGTCTTCACATCATTGAGACATTATTGTAATCCAGTTAGTTTACAGTTGTAATTTGGTTTCACATCGATAAAGCTTTGATGTATCTGCATAACAATGAAAATGTTAACCATTTTGCTCGATGGTAGTATAGTGGAAGAATGAATAAAGTGAAAAGGACTGGCCCAAATACAGAACCCTGTAGAACACCATCATCTACTCTGGTGTATGAGGAAGACTCCCAGTTTACATTAAAGAAAAATGGAATCTAACAAATATTACTTAAACCAAGCTAATGTGGTACCTTTAATGCCAATAACATGCTCAAGCCTCTGTAAACAAATGTGATCAACTCTACCAAATACAGCATTGAGATCTAATGATGTCAGTCGCAGGAGCTCAGTTGCACGTAAACCTTTTCAAAATTAGACTTTTTTTTATGAAGAGAAAGTGCAAGTAAAATAAATTAAAAGTGCTTAATTGCCTATACTTAGGCGTCTGCTGGAAGACCTGAGGAGCAAAAGGCAGACACAAGGGCTGGCACAACTCTGAAAAGCTTTAATAAAGTGATAACTGTGCATAGAGATGCATGCAGACATAACAATAAGTTGGTGTGGCCGAGTTCAAGAAGAGCATGAACAAAGCAAGACTACACAAGGAGGTTGGGAGAATAAAGGGTATAAGTAGGCAGGGTGCAGGTGAAGCACGTGAGTGTAATGAGGAGGACACAGGTGCAGTCCATGATGGAGTGAGCTGAGCAATTCTGAGAGTTGTAGTGTCGGGGCTGGTAAGCAGAAGGTTGGTGACGCTGATCATGGTAGCGGAGGAGGAGCAGGCGTGACATCTGCAATGGCAGTCAACTCAAAAACCTTAAATAAACGCAACCTTTCACTTGTTTGTGGCTGCCTCAGTTTAAAAATGTAACATTCTTTATTCAGTTTCACAAATCATACCAAATAGTTTTGTTTTTTTTCCTCTGGATTTTCTTTTACCAGTCCATATGAATGTTTCAGCCTTTTAAATGAGGTGGCACCTGGAATCTAGTTCAGTCAGGCAAATTTGAACAGTGTTTCATGCTTGCTTCCACCTCTCTGCATAGTTCATTCCAGTTATTCCATTTCCACAGAGCTGCTAAAGGAGCAACAGGTATTTGTCTCTCACCTGCCTTCTGTTGTTTTTCACCCTTCTCTTTTAAAATACTCCCAGCTTCCATGTATAGGCTCAGATTCTGTGAAATGAGAAATAGGTTGTGTTTATCACATGAACATATCAAAACATTCCTAATGTGTTAGAGGTGTATGATCAGAACCTAGAAGCCAAAGCACAAGTGATTTTCTCATTGATAAAGTATCTGAAACCTTCATTGTGTGAGTTAACTGACTGAGCTAACTAACATTTTTCCGTTGAGTCTCCAATGCTCACAGAAAACTGTTTCGAGCATGTACCTCTTTCTGATTGCACACAAACATATACACACATGCAGCCACCACAGTGGCTACAAGGAAATGTAGGATATACATCTTATTTTGAGCAGCTCTGTGCTCAGCGGTACCTTGAATATCCCACATCAACAAGCAAACTCATCAATTGTGCACTGAGGAAGCAGGTGTTGATCCATTGTGTCCTGTCTGGCTGTATTGTCCTGCGCTGCCATGCAAACTTGACCTGCCACAGACAAATAAAACAACCACAGCTGAGGTTAGCTCAAAGGACAGCTCATTGCTGCAGTTGTTCTTGTTAATTCATGGTGACCTGACATGATATGTGTTTGCTTTTACACCAGAAGTGTTGCTTAATCCACATGGACAGTTTCCAAGATACACTAATTATTATAATCCTTAAAAGACATAGCCTATAAAGCTTCTAAAGATTTCCATTTTCTTTTGAAGATGACAAAGAAAGGGTTTTAGTGGGCAGTTTTAGGTTTTACGAAACCTAAAATGAAGGTATTTTAAAAGAGATTTAGTATAAATGTATTAAAGTAGAGGAAAGACATACAGTCGCGCCCTCTACCAGATGAGCAATCTAATCATGATTAACTCCTGGATCCTTAATTAGCTAATATTTCCTTTCTTTCTTAAACACATATGTTTTGAATTCACCAACATCAGGCTTAAGTAATAAAAGAAAGGGAACAGGAAATGTACAGAGCTTGTATAACACTTTGCAGTTAGATGTGATGAAAGTTTTGTAACACAGGCTTGTTCTTACAACAAAAAGGATATGTTAAGCTGTGAAATATATATGAAATGACACCCAGCCAACCTGGGACACAGATGATCAACGACACATACTTGTAAGGTAAACATTTAGAAGAGATGACAGTTAAGAGTGAAATAGCAGAGAAAAAAAAGAGAGAAAAACGCAAAACATACCCACAAACAGCAGTAATCAGTGTCGCGGATCAGTATCATCCCAGATTAACAACATCAGAGACCAGGCAGCAAAAGGAAACAATACAGAGACCACATCCTCCTGTTTTGGTGCTCTTTTCAAAAATACATCCTCTAACTGCATGGGCAACATAGCAGGCTTTACAAAACAGGAACTGGAAGATGCTGAAATAATTTATATATCTGATTGTGCTGATGCTGTAGGAGGAGTCTTATAACTGTCAGCACCCATCTCACATTGGTCAGAGTGCACCAGGGGCAGTCTGAGCACCAGAATGTGTTTTTGAACTTGGCAACATGTTGAACAATTGACAGAGCAGCTTAGTGGTCATGACAGTGAAGATGATATGACTCTTGTGTAAAGAAGTTAATGCTGAACTTTATAACTGTTAAAAAAATAAAAAATAAAATAAGAATATTTCGTCAAAGGTAGGTATTCAGGGTATAATGCCTTTATTTATTCATACATACAAACATACATAAATGACATAAAATCATCATTTTCAGTGAGATCTGCTATTGCTAAAGGTAACATTTGGAAATGCACAATGGAGTGCTTGCAATTATTATACTCATATAGAAATATGTAGTTAAACGTTCGTCACAGTTAAGCAAATTTTGACAAGGATTTGGGACTATGACATTGCACATTCAATATTAAATATAAATTATAAGTTTGTTACCTGACCATAAATGTTTTGCTGGTCATTTTTAGCCTTGATAACAACACACATTCCCTGTGATATCACAGGTTTATGCAAAGTCACAGCATTTATTTCCATCTAGAGTTGCCTAAACCTTTCTCCAAGCTCAGATGTTGATAATGGGATAGTTGGACCACTGTGTAAAGTCTTCTCCAGCACATCATAACAATTTCCAATGAGAATAAGGTCTGGACTATGAGGTGGCGGGTCCTTATGAGAAAATGATTTCCCATGCTCGCTGAGCATCTGCTTCATGAACTGATCCAAATGAATCCTGTATTGCCATCTTCCAAGACACCTGTGGCATCACAACAAAAAACAAAAATGCATTAATTTAAAAATGTGGTTATTCAGTACTATATTCATGCACATCTATCCTAATATCTTGGACACCCAATGTTGCTGACTAACTTTAGAAAATCCAGATCATGATACTGTCACCACTGGCTTGTATAGTCGGCACTAGACATGGTGGCTGTATCATCTCATTCACTGCCCCTCTTACCCACCCATCAATCTGTGTTGGAATCTAAAATATAGGGCTTACTTGTATGCAAAGCAGAGAGATAGAGATGGGAAAGGTGTGTAGCAGGCAAGGGTCATGAAATGTATTGACTTTCCCATATGTGTGATGGGAAGATGAAAAGAAGTACTTTGAAAAGTTGATGAATGAGGAAAAATGAAAGGAAAGGAAGAGTAGAAGATGTGACCCTTGTGGACCAGGAGGTATCAAAGATTAGTAAGGCTGAAGTGAGGAAGGATTGAAGAGGATGAAGAGTGGAAAGGCAGTTGGTCCTGATGATATATCTGTGGAGGTGTGGAAATGATGGAAATGTCTAGGAGAGGTCGCAGTAGAGTTTTTGATTTGGACACTCAACAGGATCTTAGACAGTAAGAGGATGTCTGAGGAACGGAGGAGAAGCATGCTGGTGATGAATTTCAAGAACAAGGGAGAAGGGCACAGTTGTGGCAACAGGAAAAAAGTCCATGAGCCACATTATGAAGTTATGGGAAAGAGTGGAGGTTAGACTAAGAGCAGAAGTGAAAATTTGTGAACAGCAGTATGGTTTAATGTCATAAAAGAGTACTATCACTGTCCTATTTTTCAGGTTAAGAACACTTCTTTACCACCAGGTGGTTTTGCAGCCTCTTTCTCTGCGTCATTTGGCCGAAGCATGTAGTTCATATATAGTCCCACAAGAGGCCGCTGCTGCCCCTCTATCAGCAGGGAAGCATCCAAGACTCCTACTCCGGTACCCAGAATGAGTGGACCCTCTTTTTTTTCTATTTTAACGGAGGGAATGACACAGAAAGAGGCAGAGGTGGGCAGAGGTGTGACTGAGTGGAGAGACACGGGCGGAGGGACACTCGGAGCGATTTGTGCATTTGCCATCTCCTGTTTTATGTAGTTTTTCAAAGAGGAGGGAAAGTTGAACTTTTGCACCTTTGTTGGGCGCCTAAACGGGATAGGCTGTTTCTTCAACTTCTTTGGAGTCAAACACTTTGAGACTGAGCAGTATCTTTGGAGGTGGCGGTCTGGGTGGAGTTTTCTTTCCCTTGTAAGATTGTTTCCAACACATTCAGCATCTCACACGCCTTGCTCTGCCTCCTTGTACCTCTACTTTCCCTTATGATTATCTCACCATCATTAGATGTAGGATATCGTCCTGATTTGCTCTTAATATTTCACTCAAGTGCTCTTAACTGATAAGTGTGTCTATCCTGTATTTCAGCGCGGCGGTCCCTGTGGTGATCGGATTACAATGAAAGGGATTTTGGAGGTTTGGATGAGCCTGCTGACAGTCTCCGCGCTGAGCGGCGGCGCATTCGGCGGATACGGGCTCAGCATGTTTGCGGCTCAGTCGTCACCCCCGGACCCGTGCTATGACGAGAACGGGAACCCCCGGAGATGCATCCCCGACTTCGTCAACTCCGCTTTTGGCAAAGACGTGCGCGTTTCCAGCACCTGCGGCAACCCGGCCGCCCGCTACTGTGTGGTTACCGAAAAGGGAGAGGAGCGCACCAGAGACTGCCACACGTGCGACGCCGGGGACCCCAAGAAGTCCCATCCACCTGCCTATCTGACGGACCTCAACAACCCACACAACCTCACCTGCTGGCAGTCGGAGAACTACGTGCAGTACCCGCAGAACGTCACCCTAACCCTGTCTTTGGGGAAAAAGTTTGAGGTGACCTATGTGAGCCTTCAGTTCTGCTCCCCCAGACCAGAGTCCATGGCAATCTACAAGTCCATGGACTACGGCAAATCATGGGTGCCTTTTCAGTATTACTCCACTCAGTGCAAGAAGATGTACAACCGCCAGAACAAGGCGACAATCACCAAACAGAACGAGCAAGAAGCGATCTGCACGGACTCCCACACCGACATGCACCCTCTGACAGGTGGCCTCATCGCCTTCAGCACCCTGGACGGCAGGCCGTCGGCGCACGACTTCGACAACTCCCCGGTGCTGCAGGACTGGGTGACGGCCACCGACATTAAAGTGATCTTCAGTCGGCTTCACACTTTCGGAGACGAGAACGAGGACGACTCGGAGCTGGCCCGAGACTCCTACTTTTACGCAGTGTCCGACCTGCAGGTCGGTGGACGGTGCAAGTGCAACGGGCACGCTTCGAAATGCGTCAAAGACAGAGAGGGAAACCTGGTGTGTGAGTGCAAACACAACACGGCGGGACCGGAGTGCGACAGGTGCAAACCTTTTCACTACGACCGACCGTGGCAGCGCGCCACGGCCAGGGAGGCCAACGAGTGTGTCGGTAAGGCAGACCCTCTTTTTATACTTCACAGTGAAAATAATTACATTTATTAGATCACTCTCGACTGAGATATTAATTTCAAATCTAGTTAAACGAGTGTATCGTGTTGTGATCACTGTTTTCTACCGTTTCGCACAAAAAAGCCCAATTCAGATATTTATTTATTCATGTGTGTACCTTTATTTTTTTTCTTTAACCGAGAATGAAACTAAAATAGTCTTCAGGAGTCAATTTGATATGAATAATAAATGAACAGATCGAGATTAACTGACATGGTGATTTGACTTTGAAACTGGTTTAATTTAATTGTGGAAATTGAAACCAGGGCCAAATGAGTTATAATGCAGAAATTTCATGGCCTATAAATGAAATGATTTCTTAAAATAACATAATATGACTTATTTGATTATTCAGACTCCCATTAAACCCTCCAGAACAAAACTAGACTTACAACTGAAAAAAAAAAATGGTGAGATTAATTTGCATAAGTATGTAGAAGAATGTAGATCCAAATAACCTGTATGTATGTGTGCGTGTATATGAACTACTGACAGCTAATACTTTACAAAGGAGATTCTTGTCGCTGGTTGTTGTTTTCAAATTGAATGTTTGTTGAACAAAATGTGCTCTTATACACTATCCATTCATATTCAATCAGGCTCTTTGTTGAGATACAAACAGGAAAAAAAAGCCAATTTTAACCTCTAGATATAGCCTAAACATAAAATAAATCCACACATGTTGAAAAAAAAATTCTACAAGCAAGTAGTTAATCTCCCTCAGAACCAAACACATATCTATCTATCTATCTATCTATCTATCTATCTATCTATCTATCTATCTATCTATCTATCTATCTATCTATC
>JBAMYA010000023.1:13191705-13202627 GCA_037176975.1 Arrhamphus sclerolepis | reverse complement strand
TCTATCTATCTATCTATCTATCCATCCATCCATCCATCCATCCATCCATCCATCCATCCATCCATCCATCCATCCATACCCGCTTTGACCTGTGCAGGGTCTTGGGGGTCTGCTGGAGCCTATCTTAGCTCACTTTGGGCGAAAGGCAGGAGTACACCCTGGACAGGTCGCCAGTCCATCACATATCTATCTAACTATCTATCTATCTATCTATCTATCTAAATATATATATATATGTACATACACAACATGTAATGCAATAATATATGATATAAAATATGTACATTGTAATAAGTTATAAATGTAAAATCTAAATATGTACAGATATCTAATAAGTTTATATATAAATATATGTATTGGTCTGTGGATAGGACTCCAGGAAGGCCAAGCCAGTGAGCATCCCGCAGCAGCATCCAATCAACAGGTGTAGTTGAACGACAGCTTCATCACCAGAGCATCACCATGAGACCGCCTGAAAAGAAGAAGAGAGAAGAGATTGAGACTACGGAACATAGACAACGTTGATTCTATTAAATGATTCAGGACAGTCTGGAACTAAGACAGGACAGATGCTCAGTGTCTAAAGGACTCCCCCAGCAGCCTAGGCCTATAGCAGCATGACTAAGAGGTGATCTAAGAAACTATCGAGTTAAAGGCTTTATCAAAAAGGAAGGTCTTAATTCTAGCCTTAAATGTAGAGAGGGAGTCTGCTTCCTGGACCGACGTTGGGAGTTGATTCCATAATAGAGGAGCCTGATAGCTGAAAGCTCTTCCACCCTTTCTATGAGCAGGTGTTTTTCTCAAAAATGATATTTCACTTCAGAGGAACCTTTAACCTGTCTCCCTTTTTGTTTTGGCATGCTTGTTTGTGTTTTCATATAATACTTAGAGCACCTCTGGGTCAAAAAAACCCCCAAAATTCCAGGTACTAATACAAGAAAAAACACTTTCTCGCCCTGCTGAGCAACTCAACACCACACAGGGACCACTGCCTTTACCGTAATGTATGTACTGTATGTGTATGTGAATGTATGTTACCGTATATCAGCGAAAAGCTGTGTGCTTCTCAGTTGTCAGAATCTGTAGGAATTATGTTGATATCGCAAAATGGTTGAAAAGGTACAGTAATTTGAAAAATGGATGTCATTACCTGACGCAGGCGACAGCTCCAGTGTAGAAATAGCTTGTCTTGTAGGCTTGAATGAATACATGTTTGAGGCGCTCAGTGGATCTGCGCTCCACAATGCAGCCTAGGCAGAGTAGTTGAATGCAGATCCACTTAGCTTTCAACACACAGCACATTGTCAGAAGAGACGTTGATGAACTAAATAAAAAAATCTGTACTGTTCAACACTAGTGTGTACTGAACTGTATCGATCAGTTCAGTACAGATACATGTATTATTGCACCCCTAATAGATAGATTGATACTGTAGGTAAATAGAGCTCTCTTTTTAATTGTGCCATGCTTTGCCATACCTTGCATGCTCATGGCATGAAAAGAAAAATAAAAGGTCCTAATGGCATAGGGCCATCAGTGTTTTATGCCAGTGCAGATGTTTTATTTTTATTCTTGGTGCCAAATAGGCTTGTCTGAGTATTTGAGGACCTGCTACACATCTCTAGGGTTTGCAGAGAGTGGTTCAAAGAAGAGGCAAAAGGTCAGACTGGTTTGAGATGACAAAAAGGCAACAGCAACTGAACTTACCACAGCTTCAGTTTTCAGCTCTATAGCACCAGAAGATCACACTAAGTGCCACCCCTGCCAGCTAAGAAAAGGAAACTTTGGCTACAATTGCACAGGTTCAACAAAACTGGACAACAGACGTTTGAAAAAAATGTTACCAGTCTGATGAGTTTCAATTTCAGTTGAAACATGGTATGTAACATGATGGTATGCTCAGAATTTGGTGTAAACAATATGAAAGCATGAATCCGTCCTGCCTTGCATCAACTGTTCAGGCTGCTGCTGGTGGTGAAATGGTGTGTGGGATATTTTCTTAACACACTAACCCTAAGCCCCTTAGGACCAACTGATCATGGTTTTAAAGGGGGGCTATTATACCCCTTTACATTGTGCGGACCTGCTCCAGCCCCACTGGACCTGCTTGGCTCCAGAGCAGCCGGAGCTTGTTCATGTTTTGCCACCCAGCACAAGCCAAACGCAGCCGCCAGCCCCGCGGGCTGGGACCCGCTCCAGTTCAGCTCCGGTGTGAAGTTCCACAAGAAAAGTACATTTACTTTCAATCAATCAATCAACCTTTAATGTATAGCACTTTACAAAAACATGAACAAGCTCGTTCATGCTTAACTGTGATAGAAACTCAAAACTCATTATTTGAAAGTACGTCCATCTCCCTCATCTGCTGACATGCCTTGGACAGCAGGTACAGATTCCTCCGTCAGAAGAAGTCTGCTGGTTAATCCTGCTGTGTACTGTCCAAGCTTCTCAAAGCAGTCTGCCTTGAAGTGGTTCGCACACACAACAAGACTGTTGCTGGAACATGGCCATCGAAAATGAAATGGGACCACGCGGTTATTCTGTTCTCTTTGGCTGTGAGGAAGTGTAAGGACTTGTGTTCTTCTTTGCAGCCAACAACACACTTCATGTGTGACTTGCCTTTGTTTGTAGCCATAGTGCTTGGTGTCAGTGTTTATAAAACCAGCAAACGAAAAATGGCAGATCTTCTACTAATGTAGTGGGTTGGGGCTCTGGGAGGGGTTGATAGTTGAGGGGTGGTGCTAGGGCGGGTTTTCCTTAAACTGATGTCACACTAGGAGAGGAATCTAAACGGCTGATGATTCCCGACACCAAAATCATTCTACTGATTCACAGAAAATGGATGGATGACTTGTTTTATTGCACTTGGAGTGTTTATAGGAGCAGGAGAGACCCAAATGGGAATACATGGGAATTTTTCCATAATAGGTCCCCTTTAAACATCACAGTCTACCTCAGTATTGCTGCTGACCATGTGCATCCATTACTGACCACAGTGCATCAGTCTTCTGATGGCTACTTCCAGCAGGATAATGCACCATGTCACAAAGCTCAGATCATCTAAAACTGAGTTCTTGAACATGACAATGAGTTCACTGTACTCCAACGGCCTCCACTGTTACCAGATCTCAATCCAATAGAGCAGCTTTGTGATGTGGTAGAACAGGAGATTCACATCATGGATGTGGACTAACTGCATGATAATATCATGTTAATATGAACCTCTAAGGAATCATTCCAACAAGTTGTTGATTCTATGCCACCAAGAATTAAGACAGTTCTGAAGGCAAAAGGGGTTAAACATGGTACTAGCATGGCATACCTGATAAAGTGCCCAGTGAGAATATGAACTTTAAGACCTGGGCAGATTAATAAAAAATACATTTTGAACTGTTAGTCACTTCTACCCAAATATAGACTTTCAAGTGAACAGTGATTTTTTTTTTCATTATATGTTTTACAATAAAATATGTGCTTTTCAGCACAAAGTAATAGTATTTTTCTGATTGTGATTCACCATATCACCATCACAATTAATCTTAACATCTGAAAAGAAAAGTGTCAGTGAGTGTCAGTGTAGGTTGCATTGACAAATTATGCGTTTTTGCCAATTTTATATGTTAGGCATTGTAAAAAAAAAAAAAAAAAAAAAAAAAAAAAAAGTAGGAAAGAGAAAAGTATTTTAAAAATTAAAGTTAAGTGCAGTTTATTATAAACAGTTTGTGTATGTTTTTTTGCTTTGATTTCCAGATACTGCATAATTTAAAGCTTTACTATATTTTCTCCCATTAAAAGGAAACGTTTTGGACAACTTGGACATTGCTTGGAATTAATCCAGAGAAGTAATTAGCACTGAAAAAATAATATTTGTTTTTACTTTTGTTGGGAAATTATCCAGCTATAATGTTTGTCATTTACTTAACTGAGGGATCTGTGGACCTTTTCTGAAAACATGTGAACTCTCCAAACTGAAATTGTCCCTCTGACATAAAACATTTGAAGCTAATAGTAGAGAATGAGAACCAAATTAATTAAAATGTTTGGCCACTGCCAAAGAACCTCCATCATGCCCTGCCACACAGATCGTCATTTGTGTTGGATCCTGTGCCTCTATAAACTTCAGTATGGACAGGCAATAAGACTGCTACAGTATAATAGGAGCATATTACTAAAAGAGTGATATCACCAACGTGTCTAATCTAAACCACAGATGTTATTGTCGTAGCTGGGAGGTTTTGGAATCAGTGGAAACTCTTAACTTTTTCCTGAGGGACTTCTACACAAAAACACGTAGCTCTGAACAGCACTGCAAATGAGAGTCCATCTGTTTTGGCTTGTATATGGCCTATTGATATACTGCTCCTGCAATGCCCAGTGCAAAACACACCAAAGGGGCCAACCAATTTTAAAGTCAGTGCTGAAAGTTTAGGCTGTGTTCTCCATTAACATAAAAGAGTCAGTGTCACTTCCCCCCCAAAAAACATTACCACAATTAACAGCTTTTGCTAACGTGTCCACTTAAGCTCTCTGGCTTCTCGGGAAACAAGGTAATACAGGCCTGCTAGACATGAACAACATCACTGTAAAAAACAAACAAAAACTAAAGTTGTGATTTCTCCTCATGGGGGTCCTCCGGGAGCTGCACCTGTCCTGTGTCGTCGATCTCGGTGATTGTAGGTGTAGCTCGATATGGACTGATCCCCAAGATATCGTTTCCTCACCTGGTTCAGTGGTGCCAAGATGACAGTCTGTTCAAAATGGGGCCAAAAGAGGTGGAGGGAGGGAGGGGTTGCTATGTGTGCTGAGTTTGTGTGCTTTTTTTTTAACTTCTATTATATCCTTGGGTGTGTGATGGCTTTTAATTTGCTCTTTTTTTTTTTTTTTTGCTGTTGTTGTTTTAATTGTTGTTTTCATTATATAAAGCACTTTGTGTTACATTCGTATGAAAAGCGCTTTATAAATCAAGTTTGATTGATTGATTGATTGATTTGTCTCATGATTCGGGAGGGAAGGGAGACCTGAAAAGAGATCTGGGGGTGTGCAAGCTTCCTTCTCAGTATGTGCAAAAATGAAGCTGAAACAACAAACACGAAGACAATGTTACAATCTTATTTTTTTTGGTATTCATGTGTCTCAGAGTGGACTTGATGTCAGGTTCAGATTTCCAACTGCAGGGCAAGCCTTGCATTTTCCATGCAGATGAGCCTCCCCAGCCCTATTGTTGCAGTTGTCTTCCACAGGAAAAAAAGGCTCTGATGGTGTGACCCGCTGAGGTTGTCCTGGCTGGGGTGGTGGGTGGCCCTCTGCCCTTCAGATGTGAGCTGCACTGACCGTTTCCAGAAAATACAAACAGTGCAAGGTTGAGTGAAATAGCTCAAACTCCTGTGACAAGGCCCTGATTTCTTTGTCAGATTTAGCCTGTTAAAACAGTCAGAAGATTTAGATTTATTGCTTCTTCCTTATTGTCGCTTGCCCACTTGTTTTTCCCTCAAAGGTAAGCAGTGAGTGTTATGAGGGCTCTGCGGCTGTCTGTTATGCTCAAACAACGTAAAATCAGAGATTATGTGACTTCCATGCATGCAGTGGCATTTTACACCTCTGTGGAGACACTTGTAAAGATACCCTGAGGTTCTTAGACCTGCATGGTCTCAAATCAGTGAACCACTTTAACAAGCAGTTGTTAACAAGCATTATTCTGCAACAGACAGAGGAACGTCTTGTGGATCTATTTTTCAGGTATGTATTTCATTCAGTTCAAATCCATTTAACAAAATCTATTGACAACCCTGGAGGTCTGAAAAGATTTACTGGATAAAATTACCACAAGGACTGGAGCCCATTCTTATGTAATGATGGCTTCCAGTTTTCACACTGGGTATTGGATATTTGCTGGGTTTTTTTGTTTTGTTATGTTTGTTGTTTGTTTGGTTTTTTTGTGGTTGTGCTTTTTCCTCTTTTTTCTTTTTTTGTTTAAATTTGTTTAGCCAATACATTGCTCTCACTCACTCCTCTTAGAAGGGGTCTTCCTGAGGAGCCCTGGTGGTACCTACCACCATCTGAGCCATCCGTTGGCACTAACTACCCTTGCAGGTCAGGCCCGGGTCTCAGCTACCCAGCAGTTTAGACCTGCTGCCACAAACACACACACACGCACACACACACACACACACACTGCCACTTCCGAAGTGTTTGCACCCCCTCCCAGCAGTCTACTCTGAGAGCCAGAACACAACCCTCTGGGAACGTCAACTTCAGCACGGTGCAGCGGTCTCGGCCTGGCCGTCAGCCACACGGTTCTGGGATAAGGAGAGTTGTCCTCCCAACCCCCTCAACACCCCCACTCCAAACCAAGTCTTGAGTATTTGCTGTTTAGCTCTGCTGAAGCTCCAGAGGCAATCAACTGGTATTTGGAGCAGCACCAATGACCACCATGGTGAGCAGGAAAAGACGGGCCTCATCAGCAGGACTGAACTGGCATTCAGAAGTAAAGAAAAAGAGAAAATATCAGATAATAATCCCATTTGTAAGCACTTGGAGTTCACTGACAATGTGTGAGTTGACTTCAGTGTATGGTGGCAAGTTAGCACTCAATGACTCTGATGAGTGTTTTTGCTGCACAGAATGGTAGAAGAGGAATGTTCTAGATATATCACGATGAGTAAGGAGGCCTGTGATGAAGAAGTAACACCACAGAGGGCTGCAGGGACTGATTTGCATTCTCCAGCAGCTACAGACACTTAGCATCATAATTCCTGCTCTCTATTCAGGCACAAGCACTACACCCAAGAGGAAGAGGCTTACGCAGACTTCATGACTGCTACCGCAATTCATTTTTGGAAGGTTCAGTCATTTTAATCAAGTCCGATTTTATGCTTGAGATCTCTGCTGCCCCTCCCTGATCTGAAAACTATAGTATGTGCAATCACAGTCTTTTGTTTTGCAGAAACCCACTTGGCCTCCTGCTCTTTCTTCTTAACCCTCTGTAAAACCAGAGCTGCACCACAGATGCTGTTTTGTTTTCTCCAAGGCACCCAACTAAACACAGAATAATCTTTTTTTTTCTTAGCTGAATAAATGAATTTATAAGCCCTGTTTACTTCATTTTTACTATAATGGCGAAGCAAATAATCAACAAATGCACACCAACTTTTAATTCATGGTTCTGCAAATTAGCTCAGTGACTGACAGATCCAACAATCAGTACCATTAAAACAAATCTCAGGAATCTGGCTTGTTTGTGTTTTGCTTGTCACTCTTTTTTTTTTTTTTTTTGACTGCATTCCCCCACAACCAGGTGGTGTGTTGCATTTTTCAGTCACTCTTCGTCTCTCACTCTTTCACTTTGCAGCCTTCATTCATGGTCAGACTTCAGCAGAATGGAGGAATGTGGCTCTGTGAAACAAAGGATGAAGCACCTTTAGAGGTGGAAGGAGCGCTTAAAGAGCTACTTGATATCAGCCCACTGTGTGACCTGCACCCACACACACACACACACACACAACCAAAAGAAAAAAGACATATATGCATACACATGCACATACACACAATGTATCATACCTTCTGCTTTTGACACTAACACCTTGGGAAGCCCCATCCCCATCCTCCTCAACTCACTCATTCAGTCTCGCCAAAACTGCCTCTCCATTTCTGTCTTTTCCCTCAATGTGGATGGTTCAAAAGCTGTATTTCTGGCTTACTAGATCAGCGCACAAAGGCTTTTCTTATGCACCCTTGAAAAGCCTCACTAGAGAGGCCTCGATCCTCCCCTGGATAGGCCAGGACAGGAGAGAGCACACAGACAGAGTTAGTCCTCTTTTTTTCTCATTACCATTTCCATACAGGATTAAGCCACTTGGCTTTTGGATGGTGTGTGCTATATTTTTCACTCATCGCACCCCTCCCTTCTGCATTCTTGTGGTCCAAGGTAAATGATCAGTAAGACAATTAGCTCATAATCTAGCTCTTTTTAATGGGTTTTCACCCTCTCTGCCAGGTCCTGAAGAGGCCAGAGTGGGCAGGGTGTGCACTGGGAGGAAAGGCCTTCAGCTAGCTCTCAGTCGCACCCTGTCCTGTTTAAAAGATACCAACAGCCTCTAGTTTTTCTGCTGTAGCTGAAGGACATTAATGAAACATAATTGTATTCTCACTACAGTAGAATTCAGTTTTCTGTTTATTTTGTTTTTGTAAACTCTGGCATAATTTCATGCAAACTTCCACACAGGTGAACTGGAGTTACAAATTAAACCTCCACATTGTGCAAAACACAATTTGGAGTTTATTCTAAATATGTAACAGGGGCAGCAATAAGTTTGTCATTTTCTGAAAAGAAATTTAAAAACAAAAAGTTCCATTATGACATAAGAAATGTGGAAAAAAAAAGAGTAAAAAAAAAATCTGGTTTTCCTCTTCACTGCTGAGCTGCGTTCCCTTTTCCTTCCTTCCTTCCTCTCTTCCACCCTCCCTTGCTTCTCTTCTGAATACATTAATATCTGAAAGTGCTGGCTAGGAACAAAAAGAGAAAAACTCATGGACTAAACAAAGTGCACAGTGACTTCAGGGTCTGGGATCTTCAAATAAACCCTGCCTGGGTGTCATGGGGACCAGGAAGTGGAATTAACTGCTATATTAGCTGACCTTCATCTTGTTGTTTGTCCCAACCTGCCTGGCTGGGCCCACGGCTGGCCCGTAACCACGGTCTCCGGCCCCAACAATGCCGGCATTTCCCTCGGCGAAAAAAAACACAGGCCTGAGGGGTTTACTGAGCAAACAAGATGAGCACTGCCAAACACTTCTCGCTCCCACATTTCACAATCACTTTCTATATCGCCATTTTTCCTTCTTGTCTCATGCTCGTCCACTGAGCGCTGAGAAGTTAGCAGACGGATCTGGGTCGAGTGTGAGACAGAAATGTTGGAAAACAGAGTGTTGGCTTATGTTTGGTTTTAGTGTTTGAAGAACCGCTCACATTGATAAGGGCACACCTATAACTCTCAGGGCATCTCGTCTTCGTTTCCAGAGGGGTGAAAGTTAGAACTCACTCTCACGTAAAAGATTACTATTGTACAGTCAACTCACGGCTTGTACTTGAAAAAATTATAAGGAATTCCTAAAACTTGACCAGTATCATTAACTTGGAAATACAAAAGTGGAAAATCTCCTCTGAGAATCGAATCATCACTTAACAGTTTTGGACATACAATATTCAAAACGTGCACCTGCTCACCATATCTGACAGGAAATCCCCTGAAGAAACATCCTTCTGGGAAGGTTTCCCCTCATCTTTGTTGTTGCTCCTAAACTCAAGACATATGGCATTAATTAATCCAAAACTGTTGGGAACCACATGTGCAGTGGCATGTATGTATTTGCACTCAGTTTGATACAGTTCTTCAGTAGCAACCCTTGTGAAAATTCATGAGTGAAATCTGGTAGAGAAGAGGGCCAGGGGCCTCTTTCAGAGAGGAGGTTCGACAAACTCCAAGTCAGAAAACTGACTTGGAAACAAACTCTGATTTAAGGAACTAGTTTCAGATCAGTGTTTCAGTCGGTGACTCTGAGTTACTTTGACTATATCAAGCCATTATCAACGGACTTGTCATGATCTGCAATGGTTTGGTGTCTGGGTATTGTTGGGATCTGGGTTCTGCTCAGTGTTGGTGTTCTGGGTCGCTGGCCTTCTGTTTCTGTCAGCTTTACTTCCTGTATTATTTTGATGTTCCATCTTGTCTGCCTAGTTAAATTCTGTTTAACTTTCCTGATCCTCGTTTCCCTGATCTGTTTCACCTGTGTGTCATTACGGTTTTTAGAGCAGTTCTGGACTTGACTTTCCTTGATATACTCCTCTCAAAGACCTTCCACTACATTTGTCCAGCTGTTTTGGCAGTTAGCACTGTTTTATTACAACATGCCTGACATAGTTTGAACCTGACATTACATAGTTTGTACTTCATACTCATATTCCACCTGGCACACACTTTTTGTCATTTCATGTCCCCTGATGGCTTTACAAGAGTGCTTGAAAAGACATGATGAAACGCACTCAGAGATGCTTCACAAACAGTTTTTGTTGAAAACTGACAATTTCTGTTGAGACTCTGGAGGATAAACTGGCTGTGTCCGGGAAAGAATCTGAATTAACAAGCTCACCTCTCCTGAGGAGGTGACTCATCTCATCCCAAAGAATCCACAAAATGCCATGTTCATCTGGTAAGTCAAAAATAGAAATTGGTCCATGAAGCATTATTTAAATTTTTGTCCTTAAACTGACATAAAAGTCATTTTGAAGTTGCATGAATTTGCATTTGGGATATTTTTGCCCATTGCTCTACTGATGTTTGAAAAGCCTGGCACCTACTTAGGACAGATTTAGATCTGTAGAGTAGAACAATATGAAAAGTCAAGACATTTACACAAATGATGTGGAAAAACAGCATGTCCAAGAGTAAAGGCAGCTGAAATAATTTCCAGCAGCTTCATGAAAATAAAGACAAATGCCACAGGATCAGGTAGCTGAACAGAGAAATGAATGTGAATGAATTTAAGCTTGATGTCTGCAGGTGGAACTTAAATCAGGTGAGGTGATGCAAGTGAAAAACATACATGAAGGTTGTGATTGGTGAAAAAAAGGCCTCTGCTATTCAGTTGAGCATAAGTGCAAAAAAAAAGAAAAGAAAAAAAGTAAGTGATCCAATCTTCATATTAAAAAAAACTTTATATTCTATTGAAAATTATGGAATTTAAAGGACAAGAAATACATTTTTGATATTCATAATTAGGTCTGGCCTTGGTTTTATAATAATAAAACCTATTAGAGTAGAAATATTGATCAATATACAGCATTTAGGTCAGTCGTACTAAGGTCAGCTGTGGAGTACCACAGGGTTCTGTTCTTGGACCCACGCTCTTCTCTGTATACATGCTTC
>JBAMYA010000023.1:13177493-13191605 GCA_037176975.1 Arrhamphus sclerolepis | reverse complement strand
TGGGAGTCGGCTCTTCTCGTTCACGTCAAAGAGTCGGCTCTTTGAGCCGGCTCGTTCGTGAACGACACATCACTAGTGAGACGCTCAACGGGCTCTGCTCGTGGTCAAATATTGCTAAAACAAAACTAACCATGGTAAATCAATGACACTCACACATTTTATAGTTGAATAGTTTTGCTAAGTCATGACATAAGTGTTGTTTGTGGAGATCTTAGGGAAATGTGTGAAATTATGACATGAAAAATGCAGTGACCATATTTGTACATATGCCATATTCAGGTAGCAAGAAGCACTCAGCACATTTCCTTAACAGATAAGACTATCCAGATTTGGAAATATTGTTTTTCTTATGTGACTTTATAACAATTATAACTCTTATAACAATTTCATTCTAAGTGTTTATGTTGTAGTTTTCTGAATTTTCTAGTTAGATCTGTCCCTGTTCCACACCTGTACACAGTGAACACCAGACCTGCAAGCACTGCAGCAGGAAAGGCAACATTTACAGGTCAGACATGGTCTGCAGGATCTGCAAGGTCCACCTCTGCTGGAACAGTGAGCGTCACTGCTTTGTGAAATACCACCAAGAAATGTGCAAATGTTGCTGAATTTCTAATGATGATGTTCTCTTATACGTATTTAGATAATGTATAATGCTCTGGTGTTTTAATGTTCTAAAACAGCATGCATTATTGTGACACGTCAGCAGTGGAGTTTTCGGTGACCACATATGACTGACCAACTACACTAAAAAAAAGTGCTGTTTGAGTGCTGCTGTTTTTCGGTTTACAGTTTATAAGCTATACCTGTTCTAAAATATACTATTCTTGCACTTTATGTGTTTTCTTATATATTATTCATATTATTTTCTTCCTGGATTTTTTTTAACCACAAAGGTGTGAGGAATCAAATGTGGTCACTTCGTTGACCTTTAATTTCTACATGAAAATGAAAAATTTTGAAAAATGATACAACTTCAATTAAATAATCTTGTAGTTGTTGTAAAACTGACCCTTTAATGCTAACCATAATGCTGATGTAGAATGGGATGAAGTTCATTCTGACACCCCTGACACAGACTATTTAAATAAATCAACCTTTTTCCTATCATATTTAATTATTTACTCTACATTTAACTATTAATAATACATATAGAGTCACTGCTTGCTGCTTTAGAATTTTGTTGCTTTTCATGGTGACTAAGGTTAGCACATTTAGCATTTTGCTTAGTGTTGAAGTGAAATGCTTTCACCCTTTATAGGGTATGTTTATCTTTCAAAAAATAATAATTGGCTTTTGCTTTATATTCCATGGTTCTTTCCTAGTTTGATGGTGACATCTGTCCATCCATCCATCTTCTTCTGCTCATCCGGGTCGGGTCACGGGGCAGCAGCCTAAGTAGGGAAGCCCAGCCCCTGGGGTCTCCTCCCAGTGGGGCGTGCCCGGGACACCTCACCAGGGAGGCTCCTCTCGACGTACTCTGAGCCCCTCCTGAATGACCGAGCTTCTCACCCTAACTCTAAGGGAGAGCCCAGCCACCCTGCAGAGGTATTTGTTCTTCGGTCACCACCCACAGCTGGTGACCATAGGTGAGGGTAGGAACGTAGATTGACCAGTAAAACGAGAGCTTCACCTTCTGGCTCAGCTCCTTAATCATCACGACGGACTGGAGCAGCTTCCGCATCACTGCAGACGCCATGCTGATTCATCTGTCGACCTCCCGTTCCATCCTTCCCTCACTCGTGAACAAGATCCCGAGATACTTGAACTCCTCCACTTGGAGCAGGACCTGAACCCCGACCTGTAGAGGACACTCCACCCTTTTCCGGCTGAGGACCATGGTCTTGGATTTGGAAGTGCTGATTCTCATCCCAGCTGCTTCACACTCAGCTGCGAACCACTCCAGTGAGAGCTGGAGATCTCGGCTTGAGGAAGCCAGCAGAACCACATCATCTGCAAAAAGCAGAGACCTGATCATGAGGTCACCAAGCTGGATACCCCAACACCTCAGCTGAGCCTAGAAATTCTGTCCATAAAAGTTATGAACAGAATTGGTGAGAAAGGGCAGCCTTGGTGGAGTCCAACTCTCACTAGCACTGCACCCCTTGTCAGCTGCTTCCCACAGGCCAAAAAGACCCGATAGGACACCTTCTTTAGCTTGATGGCATCTCTACCGGTGTCCACCAGCAAGTTCGAGAATTTCCACCACAACAGGCACCAACAACCTTATGGCCACATCTCCTCTTGGCCGCCTCAACAATGGAGACACAAAACAGAGGCCATTCAGACTCACCATCCTTCAGGACATAGTTGAAGCTCTGCCAGAGATGGAGCTCAAAGCTCCTTCTGACAGGGGACTCTGCTAGACGTTCCCAGCAGACCCTCACAGAACATTTGGGCGTCCCAGGTCTGACCGGCATCCTGCCCCACCATTTGAACCAAGTCACCACCAGGTGGTGATCAGTTGATAGCTCCTCCCCTCTCTTCACCCGAGTGTCCAAGAAAAATGCAGCACAAATCTGACGACAAGTTGATCATTGAACTGCGGCCTAGAGGGTCCTGGTGCCAGGTGCACATGTGGACATGGTGTTTGTGATGGACAATCCATGACGAGCACAGAAGTCCAACAACAAAGCACCACTAGGGTTCAGATCGGGGGGCTGATCCTCCCAGTCACGCCCCTCCAGGTCCCACTGTCCTTGCCCACGTGAGTGTTGAAGTCCTCCAGTAGGACGAGGAAGTCCCCGGGAGGAGTACTATCCAACACTGCATCCAAGAACTCCAAAAAGGGTGGGTACTCCAAACTGCTGTTTGGTGTATAAGCACAAACAACAGTCAGGACCCGTCCCCCCACCCGAAGAATGAGGGAGGCAACCCTTTCGTCCACTGGAGTAAACCCCAATGTACAGGCACCAAGCCAAGGTGCAATAAGTATACCTGCACCAGCGCGGCACCTCTCACCTGGAGCAACTCCTGAGTGGATATATATCTATATCTAGTCATAACCGCTCAACCTCATGCACCAGCTCAGGCTCTTTCCCTGCCAGAGAGTCCCTAGAGCTAGTCTCTGCAGCTGAGGATCGGACCGCCAGGGTCCCTGCCTCTGGCCACCACCCAGCTCAAAGCACACCCAACCGCTATACTCCTCCTGCAGGTGGTGAGCCCACGAGAAGGGGGTTCCATGCTACCCTTTCAGGCTGAGCCCGACCAGGCCACATGGGCAAAGAGCCAGCCACCAGGTGCTCGCCTCCTAGCCCACCTCCAGGCCAGGCTCCAGTTACCCCCCATCTGGGCAAGGGAGACTTGGTTCCAAAGCTAGTCATCATCATAGGAATCTTATGGTGACAACTGATACTAATGCACTAAAGAAGACTACAATATATAGAGCTGTAACATACTGGAATAAGCTTCCATTGCATTGACCCATGATAAACAATAAAGTAAGCTTCAAGACGGAATTAAGAAAAGCAGTGATTAATTAACAAGGAAATCAATTTTTAGTTAGTTAGCCTATTGTGAAATTGAGTGTGTAGAAAAGAAATGGAATGTTTTTGTTGTTTTGTTTTTGAAAAAATTAAGGATTGAATTCCATTATAATATCCTTTTTGTTAGATTTAATTATGTTTTACTTGTAATTATTGTATCTAATTTTGTTGGATTATGTTTGTAGTGTGAATATTTGGACCCCAGGAAGAATAGTCTTCACCACGCTGAGGACTAATGGCGATCTGTAATAGATAAATAAATAAACTGATTAAGCATAAAATTATCATGGCTCATACATCATATTATCATGGTATTTTTCCAATGTGCTGAACACATATTGCACGCATTGGTGTTCTTCTTGAGAACTTTCTCGCACCCTGGGCATGAAGGTGTGTATTTCTATGTGTGTATGTGTGACCTACTACTCACACATGCTGAAGTAGAAGTGCTATTTCCCGCGCTGTGGAGGGTGGGGTATTCCTGCAAGGACATTGACAGTTCATGCAAAATGAGGGTGGAGCAAACGTATAAAAGCTTGCACTGCAGCCCTCTGTTCAAGTTATTCCTCAATGTGTTTCGTAATATGCACGTTCTTTCACTTTAAAATGTCCTCTGGGTTTACTGTCAATGCAGTTTTGGAGCAGCATACATTGCGTTTGTGATATGGTGTGACATAAACGAGGAGAGGTACAAGGGAAAACTGAGCCAAAGGAGGATTTTCCTGGAGCAGCTTGGTAAATCACTGAAACCTCAGACTGAGAGAATATGGTGCCTTCCAAGAGCATCAACAGCTGCTGCAGCTACTGTGAGGGACATGCAGACAGAGACAAACACCCCACCTCCTCCAATAGTACAAACTGCAGGCAAGAAATGTGGAAGGTGTCAGGTTGGTAAATTTGAGAAGATTTGTATGAAAACTGTCCAACATACATTAATTTTGATTTAAAAGCGTGTCCTGATGGTGGTGCTAGAGAACAGGTCAACTTACTGATAGGTTTCATTATCAAGGGGTTATTTATGTATTCAACATATAAACAAAGTGCCTGACACAAAAACTTGGTCAACAATTTCATGTAAATCATTTTCTGCCTCCAGATCTGACCCGAGGGGAAAATGTGTTAGTAATATTTGAGGACGATAGGAGCGAATATTACACAGACAACAGTGCCCTCAAGTGTCCAAACTCTGAAACAACACATGAATATATTCATTGTTTTCATATATGAGAGCTGGAACTTCTAGACTGTGTGTGCAAACCAGTGGGACATCAGAGGCTCACACCTTGAAAATACTTCTTATTACTAGGTGATGTTGACTATGTCCTTTTATACACTGAGACCAAGTTTTCATTATCTCAATGCAATGTTTTTTGTTTTTCCTTTATCTGTTTTGCTCTTATGCTTTATATTTGTCATTTGAGGTAAACAACTTGGGGTACAAGCTGGTTATTGTAAGGTGATATCTAAATAAAGGTTGAATGATTGATTTTTGTGTATGTAATAATCTTTACTTCCATGTTTAGATAAAGCATGTATATGAAATTATATTTTGAAAGTAAAATCTCGCTAAAAGTTCACTGTGGTGAATTTGATCTGAGGCACACTTATCTACCTGAATAGATAAGTAGCCATATTGCATTGATATTACATATTTTTGCTGTTCATCCACACTGGGATTTTCACATTTCAGCAACAATATGTCCATCAAATTCAAAGTTTCCAAAGTTTAAAAATTAGAGCCCAAACTTTGTTATTAAACATTTCTAACATGAATCCAGTGGTAGCTGAAAACAAAGTTGTGGAAAGCATTATTTTAAGAGGAATCACGTGATTTCTTTTTTAATTATAGTACTATAAGAAGCATTTAAGATTTTAAAGAGGACGAAGCCCTCAAAAAGAGTTTGAGCTGAGCTTGAAACCTCACGTATTAGCCAGAGATGAACAGAAGACCTCCCCAAACCATAATTCTGTGTTAATCATTGGTTATTTCATGCCTACAGTAGCACCCAATGTTCTGTCCCCAGCCACAAATATGTCAATACAGAGATGATATAACAAGGCGATGTCTGGCTGGTGTGTCTCTCATTATTCGGCTAATGAGCTGTCTCCATGGCGTTCTGATTTGTCGGCAAATGAAGCAAGCAGGTCCTGGTAGGGGGGGTGGGGGTGGGGTGGGGGGAGGGGGGCACTCGACCCAGGGTCAGTCAGGCGGCGGCTTGCGACATGGGGCCAGCATGCAGCACTTAACACGAGGAAGAGCTCATTAAAGTGTCATTTTTGGCCAATATGCTCATCTGTGTCGAAGAGGCCAATCAGCCATACTGTTCCCATCTCAGGAGAATGACTTTCATCAATCAGTGTCGGCTATATGATGATATTAGCAGGTGTTTACTGATAGGCCATTCACAGGAAGACAAATGGAGATCCTCACATCTCTCCACACTCATGTTCATTCAGTCATTACATACAAGCTTATTCCTAATGGGGTCATGGGGGCTGAGCTCAATCCCAGTATGCATTAGGAGAAGAAGCAGGGTAACATGATGGGGAAGTCATCATGTCATCACAGGGTTTAAACACTAATAGAAAATCACAATTATTCACATGGATGACACTCTGATATCTGTCACATGAGACAGATTTGGGGACTAAGCCAGAATGTAAATGAGGATTATCACACCCCTCTTAATCCTGGACAGCATGCAGAGAATGCAGTCATTTTTGGGTCTTGGAGTTTCTTGATGTCATAGACTCAGTGATTATGATGTACACTTTTCCAATGTGAAAATTAAAGTTGGCAAACACCTATTACATCCAACCATGACATTAAGTGGAGCAGGTTAAACTATTTCCAAAAGATGAACGAGGCCCACGCTGCTTTTAAGTTACATTTGAAGGCAATTATGTCATCCAAAGTAGACTACATTAAGGTTTCTTACTCATCAAAGCAGTGAAATCTTTAAGTAGGAATTTAATTATGGTGTTTAATTATGTTAGTACTTCATTCATAATATGTCAGTTTTTAGGTGTTATGGCTGTAGCTGAAAAAAGGGGAAAAGAGTTAAGGATGCGTGTAAGAATATATACGCATGTGTATGCATGCACATAAACATTATACTATGTTTTTTTTTGCCTTTTCTTTTTGATTGTTGTTTACTTTTTTCCTTCCACTTGACACTACGCACATTGTAGGCGGGTATAAATAAGCTTTGCTTCTGCCTGAGCCTTTTTCAGTCAATTTGTGTAATTTGTCTTTTTACTATTCTGTTGTATTGAAGCATATGTATGAGTGAAATAAATGAAACTACACTAAATTAAACAATATATAAATATATATGTAGCTAATGAATAATATAATAATACCTAAAAGATGACATAAAAGTCATTCATTGTTTTTAGTAATAATGTAATTTTAAATGTCATCTATGTAGGAAATAAAAGATCAGCAGGTTAATTAATAAAAACCTTTTCCAAAAATGCAACCAATGTGACCATCTGTGCATTAGAGACTACATGTGTCCTAATTTGGGATGCTTCAGAGGGAAAAAATGTAATTTAGTATATTTTAAAAACGTGATGTCTTTTAAAAGATTTTTCACTTTATGCAAGTTAGTGTATATTTAATTTGAAAACATGTAATTTGCTCAGTTGAGGCATTTTGTAGCGATATGGATCATTTAAAACATGTCTACATTAGGGAGTATATGTTTACTGATCATTAAAGTCCAAAGAGCTCATCTGACGATAAATCACAAAATATTTTTCATTACATGTTAATCCTAAAACCATCTTTAAAAGATGGTTTCTGTGAGATTAAGCTGCTCAGATATCCAAAAATGTTTCTTCTGACGTGAGCACTGGGAACTGTCTCTCACTTAGGGGGCGCATGTTCAGAGGACGTAGTCCTGTGACCCTTTTCTGTGTCTTAACCTTTTCTTTCTGCACAACAAAACTGTATTTTGATCCAAGTTTTTCTGCCTGCACTGATGACAGTTTTGATGAAATGGATTAAACTAACCAGAAACCTGCAGTACAAAATTACACCGACAGGCAACATGATAGACTAACACTTCTGCGTGGTGTCCTTGAACCTTTAAACAAGTTGTTGAGTTTGAACTAAGTTTTGTAAAAGCAGATCTGACTGGATAACGTCTCTACGGTTCTGCTCTCCCCTCCCTGTATGACTGTTTCTCATCAGAAGTAAACCGAGCAAAGACAATCAGAATGAATAGAGGTGGGTCAAATTAACTGAACTCTTCAGAGCCACATTTTGACCAACAGCATATTGTGTTAGTTGTTCTTTTGTTGAACAACGTTGTTAGGCTGTTTTAGTGAAAATGTTCCTCTACAGGACGAGTATGGCTTCAGAGGTTTGACTTAAAACTGGAAGATTATTCTTTCCTGTCAAATATTAAAGCAATCAACTGCTCTATGCCCATTACAAACAGCATTTACCTTGTAAATGTGTGTGTGTGTGTGTGTGTGTGTGTGTGTAATGGAATCTGCTGGGCTGTGCTGACCAATACTCTCCACTGGACCCTGGTGTAATTACAGCACGCATCGTCTGGGTGAGCCCGCCACACTTGGGTCGCTGTTCCGCACATCCATGTTTTGCATGTAAACTTATAGCTTTCCCAACTCTTGCTTTCATGATACCCAATACTCTCAGACTGGAAACAGAAAGCAAACACAGAGTCAGGTTTCTGCTGCATAGCGTAAAAAAACTCACAAATGTCCCTCTGTTCTCAGTCTGCTCTAAATTTGGGTTTTGCAGGAGATCTCAGACAGATTAATAGTGGCAGAAGAATGTGTCAGGGAAGGGGAATTTGTGTTACATATTAAATATTTAGCTTTACTACAACAAGAACTCCTGATAATCCTGAAGTTTTAGCCAAAAAAAAACAACTCATCCCATCAAACTGTGTTCTTCGGTGCTCAGTTGATTTCTACTGGGAGCATCTGTGCAACAATTTCATCACTTAGAGCGGCTCTCATCATCCGTAAAAGTTTTGTTTAGTAACTAAATTTGTCATTCTCTCAGTGCCTCAGCTTCTCTCCTTGTTTAGTCCTTTTAAATATCCATGCAAGTTTCCTCATGTCTCCTCTCGGCAAGGATGAATATTTCATGAAGAGCCTGAGGCTTTCCCTGGCCCACGGCACATCTTACTGTACTCAGCAAACTAGAACAGAAAAGGACGTGGACGTACAACTCAGCAACAGACAGGAACTTGTTTTTGGAAATAGTTCACTGCACCTTCTGCTTTGACCTCCTCTTCCATGTCATCACCTCTGTTTATTCTTCACACTTACTTCCAGTTTTTACTTTCAGTACTCCCCACCGGTGCCGCTCTGCCTTTTTGTTTTAAAAGTATCAGATTATAAGATTAATTAGACTTTAAAAAACAGTGATGAAAAGTTTTGTGCAAATGATTTTCTTAAGACAAGGCGCCATCATGTGGTGTCATTTAACGGTGATGTACTTAAATAGATACGTTCCGATGAGGACTTTGTATCGAAGAAGAATTGCATTTGTTAGTTATAGACTGCATTATTAGTTGAACACTATATTTGATCAGATTACATCAAATGCCATTAAAAAGAGAAAGGCATTTGCTAAAGTTTATCCTGAGGGAGGCACAATAATTTCCACCAGTTAATGTGGGAATCCTTCCAGCGGCTGACACATCTTATGTTTAAATGACTTGGACACACCATCTGGGAAACTTCTGTGCTGAATATGAGGCCAGTGGAAACTTTGACCTGGTAGTGACAGAAAAAGTCAGAGGCTCACCAATCTTCATTATTCTCACTCTCTTTTTTTATTTTTTGTATCAAACATGTTGAGACTAAATTTCACCACAATTTATCGAGTAGTTTCTGAGATGCAATCCCTTTGTTAAGCTTCTATTCATAACCTGCAAACAGCTTCTGAAACGACTGCACAATGAAGTTCATCACATAACTCGTTTCATAACGTTACCGACAGGGTCAATTAATTAACTGTTACGCTTCTCTAAACAACACTTTTGTTTTTTAGGTCAAGATTTAGTTCAATTCAAAATACATAAATAGATGCTGTGAAGTTGTTCCAACATATGAAGCTGCTTTCTGGAACAAAAATTCACTTTTCAAAAGCTGTTAGAGCAATTTTTTTTTTGTGTCCCCAAAAGTGTATGCTTATTTTTAATCAGGAGGTAGTAATAAGTTTTTTAAAATGGGGGAGGACTAAAAAAAAAAAAAAAAAAGCGTGTGGAACATCTAACAGCAGGTTACACTAATCAATGACATGTAACTAATATGATGTGGTGAGAAAATGATAGTTTAGGAAGTAAAAAGAGCTTCACCACTCAGACTGACCAGATTATGTGGATCTTTATTATCATCTTTGTAATATCAAAATAAAATTGAGATGGCCCTCAGATCCTTAATTGCTTAAATCAATAGGAAAATAAATAAATTCACTAATTATGATTGGGATCGCTTGTCAGACAACACTGCCCATATCTGCGTTCATAAATTAAAGTTACATCTGAAGAAAAATAATGGAAAGTGAAAAAAGAAACATAGCTGGATTTTCTGTTTAAATGTAAAAAGTACATGAAAGTAGGCTTTAAATAATTAGATTATCATTATTATTCTTTAATGTGTTTGTGTGTGTGGATTCCCTCGTTCTGCTCCGTCCTTCAGGTGTTGCCTGGATGTGACAGACAGCTGCCAGTGGTGACCTGGTTTCACACCTTCCTGAGCCCACCCTCCTCCGCATACAGTGGCCTGGGAAACCACAGGCCACCAGGCTGGCGCCAGCCTGTGAAGCTTAGAGCAGGGCATCCAGCCCAATCAATACCTCTGCATTTCCTGTCCATTTGCTCAGGTCTCTTCATTAATAATTGCTGCTTGGCGGAGCTTCAATGTGCTCACTGGCTGGGCCAAGGGGAGCAGCTGGGTGACCTTTCCCCACCCCTGAGTTGACTTGGATCACACAGATACATAATAAGGCAACATTGATGTCATTACTCCTGATTCATGTCAGTCCCCCTCTGCAGAAAGATTGTCACGCCAAAGTCCATTAAAGAGGAAGTTCTCTGCAGCTGTACTCATCAGCAGTGACACATACCTGGTAGGACATGATTTTGGGATGTTTTTACAATTAATTTGGTGCAGCTTTTCAACAGCCACTACATCCAGTAGCTGCTAAAATTTCCAGCATCATCTTTGTAGGCAGGGCAAATCTTTTTATTTTATTTTTAAAAAGGAAACAAAACAGACATTTTGTGAGAATAAGTGTGGTTTGGTGCATCATTTGCTGTTCATGGCACATTTTCCAAATGACAACAACAAAACATCTTAAATCATGTCCTGCCTGGTATGTGGCTTTGCTGATAAGCAGGGTAACAATAAAATGATGGTTTAAAACTCAGCCAAGTGTGAGGTTTTCTCTGTGCAAGAAAGGAGTGTAAGAGTTCACAAAACATATGGCACAATGTTGTAGTACAGTGCTTTTGTTTAATGATAACCATTGGTAGATATTGCATTTTTGATGCAAACTGTCATCCACAGTTTGTCCAGACACCAGCAACCATCTGGATCAAATCAAGTTTATTTGCCTCTCAAGTATCTTTGAACTCCTCCTGAAGCGTCTGCAAAGACACTCCATGCTGCAAAATGAAGCGTGTGTGTGTGTGTCCAGGTCAAAATTTGGTGATGGCGAATGCGATGTTCTCCAAGGCAGATCGAGCTTCGGAGGAGGGGAAAGCCTGGATGGCCTCCAGAGCCTTGTTGCTATGGTAACAGCACAAGTCCACCGCTGTGCTCACGCCTTTCTCTGATTTAACCGCTGCCAAAAGCTGTGGAGGGATGAAAAAGCATATTAGTTTGTCATGTTTGTGTTTGTCCAGCTACTATCCAGCTGTCAACATCCAGATTTAAAGAAAGTTAGTTCCCTCTTAAAGATTAAAAACTGGTATAAGAAGAGCTCTTCTTTTAATTACAGAAAACCTCCAAAAGACATGCCTTTGTTGTTTGGGTGCTGCCTGATACTGCAGAAGCATTCAACATTTTACCACAAGGTGGAATTGTCAGCCATCAAAGAATTGCAAATGAAAAATCTGGCATTTATTTGAGAAAAGAATTACTCCCAGCACAGCTGAACGCCACAGCTTTCCTGTCCTCTCAGCAGATAAATGATGGTACCCAATCAAAGGACTAGTGGTCTGGCAGTTTTTTTGACAATCCAAGGAATAAATTGAACTCTGAGAATTTAAACTATAAAGGTGCTTTTTATGATGTTTGTGCAGAATATTGTATATGTTTAGGTGTAATTACTTGTTTTGTGAATGAATTGAATTCTAATGTCTTGGTGAGACAACAAATTAACTGGGAACTTGTACCATACATGCAACACAACACTGCCTATTTCAAAAGACCATCCATCCATTCACTTCTGCTTATTCAAATCTGAATCACAGTGACATTTCTTCTAGCTCCTCTAGTGGGATACCAAGACATTCCCAAGCCAGTCGGGAGACATAATCTCTCTCATCATGACCTGGGTCTGCCCCGGGAATTCTACTGGTTATCTCCGAAACATCTCAGGAAGGGTCTAAACAGCATACCAACTAGGTGCCTACACCACTTCAGCTGGCTGCTCTCGGTGTGAAGGAGCAGTCCACAAAACACATGTGGACTTGTGGGGCAAACTCCAATGCTCCCTCCAGGACCCGAGTGAGAGTAGAGAACCAGTAGCAGTTTCTAGCACTGGCAACACAAGCAGTTGCTCAAAGACGGGAAAATAAGTACCACCAACATATTATTTTACCTCTACTTTGTGTGTTACTCCAATTATATGTTGATCTGAGTCTGAGATGTTCAAAATCAGGCTGTCAGGCAGCTGTTACAGTTGGAGGAGACGGGAGATGGGGAGGAGGTGAAACAAAGTAAAAACAGTGGTGCCCATCCATCCGCCCACCCCCTCCCTCTCTACAATGACAAAACATCCTCAAACATAAAATAACAACAATAATAATAATAATAATAATAATAATAATAATAATAATGATGATGACACACACAGGCTGAACCTCTGGTGGAAAGAGTATTATATAGAACATTTCAAACTGAAGCAATCCAGGGCGCATAAAAAAAGGCAACATAATTTTTTTTAAGTCCAATGTATTTAATGCATATTAAAACAATAAAAGCAGGACTAAGATCAAGTAAGACTAAATAAAACTAGGTCAAAAGCAATAGGAAATAAAAACATCAATAAAATAGATTAAAGAAAGTTCAACAGGAACAGTATAGGCAGGTCAGTTACAGTGCAGCAGAATCGGGGTTCGCCCAGACCATCATGGAAGTGAGGACCACTGCTGTATGGAGCTGGTCCAGTGATCCATGGTGAGGACATAACACACACTGTTCTAACTGTGAGGTTCGACTTTTAATCAGAGTCTCCTCACCTGCACCTCTGCACAGACCTTATTGGGGAGCCTGAGAAGTGGGATTCTCCTGTAACTGGAACCCCTCCAGTCCTTAAAGTCACCATCCCTCAATATCCACATGATGTTGTAGAGATGTGTCAACCAAGACAGCCCCACAGCCTTCAGGGTCTCAGGCCAGACTTTGTCTACCTTTGGAGTTCTTCCACTGTTTTTTTTTTTTTTAAATACCTCTGCAATGTCAGCCCCATTAATAGAGCCCGCCAGAGTCCACCTCCCCTATGGAAGACATGTTGGTGGGACTGAGAAGATCCTTATAGTATTTGTTTGACTGCCTGACGACAAGCTAAACAAGCTCTATAGGAGTCGTTCCTCAGCTCTGCTGTCCACCACCAAGTTTGAGGACTGCTGCTGCAACAGTGACAACAACACAACTCTGACTGGCCACCTCAACAATGGAGGCGTGGAACATGGCCCATCAAGTGGAAAACATCAGGTCAAATAAACCCAAGTTTAAAGACTGTATAACGTTAGGAGTCTTCTTGTGCATTCCTGATGATGCGTTGGAACACCTTTTTGCCAAAGGCATTTTGCCTTATAAATTCTTGAAGTACAGGCCTTCCTTCTTCTACAAAAATAAAAAAGGGGTTGAACTCAACATCATCCTGGAAAAATTCCTCCTCAAACCATCCAGTCTGTTAACTTGCTTCAGTGCTCCTTGTGTGTACTCAGAAAGGTGAAACTTAAGTGAACTCCTTTTGGGGCTTATCAGTTGGATGATGATTGATGAGGTCATGGTACAACAAAATACAAAGAGAACTGACATGCCCAATTCAAAATGTCCTGAAACAATAACTGAACTATGAGCACAAGAACATATAATTTGAAACATGTCATAGATAATGTACAGGAAGGAGAAAGTTCCCTGCAGTGTATCTCTACTGAAGGCTAGCCGAAGAAAAAATATCTCCCACTGGAATGAAGTGGGAGGTGAGCTGCTGCAGAACAACTCTACCTGCATGAGCGGCAGCTGCTCTGGGAAAGTGGAGCAACGTTACAGAATCTGAACATAACATAGCTTCCTAAAATCAATCAATATCCTTTATTTAACCAGGTAAAAAACCCATTGAGATTTAAAATCTCTTTTCCAAGAGTGACCTGGCCAAGACGGCAGCATAAAAACAGGATGGTTA
>JBAMYA010000023.1:13162779-13177393 GCA_037176975.1 Arrhamphus sclerolepis | reverse complement strand
CCCCCCCCCCCCCCCCCCCCCCCCCCCCCCCCCCCCCCCCCCCCCCCCCCCCCCCTCCCCTCCCCCCCCAGACAAGACTTTCTTCAATCTTTCAACAAAAATATCCGAATAATTCTTCACAAAAAAAATTACTCTGAGTGATCAGAAGCTGGTGTCCTTTTGTATTTTACAACTAACTATTAAAAGCTGATTTCATATTTTATGAAATGACTATCCAGGGAATTCCAACGTCAAATAATGATCCAAAATAAATTAGCAAAATCTTTTTCTTTTTAAAAAAAATGATATCAAGTGATTCATACATTTTCTGTCCAGTAAGAGATATTTCATGCACCCTCCATCAAGTTTGCCTGCAGAGCGTTTTGAGAAGCCAAGACAGTAAAACCTTACCTCTATGTGATGTAGCCGTTCCTTCTGACAACTGAAAAGCAACCCGGCATCGAGGAAACCTTTCCCTTTTTATTGTGCACCTTTTTTTTTTTTCCTTTTAAGATATGCAACAATTCAGTGTTGCATTTTCATTTCAAAATTCTCCACATAGTCTCTGCTGCTGACAGGTCAGAACTGCAGGCGGACCAGTCAGCACCTGCATCCTCTTCTTCCTCGTCTACGTCTTTGTAATGTCTGTAGAATGTGGTTTTGTATTATCTTGTGAAGTTGTCCCCGAAAAAACATGAAGGCAGCTGACATTTTTCAAAATACTAGACATACCTTTCTGCTGCCAGATGTTGTCTGAAGTGTAAAAGTCCTTTTCCAAGACCACAGGTACAACTCCTGACCCATAACAGAGCCTGGCTTTTGGACTTGAAGAAAACCGTCTGTATGGGCCTCTTGTCTTCAGTCTGGAGCGCACGGAGCCCATTACTTCCAAAAAAGATCTGGAATACTGATTCTTTTGACTACAGTTCACACATTTCATCACAGATACGTCCAAGACCAGAATGTTGACGTCACCTCTGGACAAGTTTAACATACTGCTCCTTTTTAAACCAGTAATTTAGTAATTTAGTAGCTTGTGAGCAAAGCACACGATATTGTAGTGCCTGAAAAAGGTTTCCCTTAGCACAGCAAATTAAGTTAAGAAAAAGAAAGAAAGAAAGAAATATTTTGAGTTTATTACTTTTTGGTTTTCCCCTTAAAAAAAAACAAAACTTTTTTTAATCATTTATTTGTAAAAGTGACATTCTTTCAAATCTGCAATTGACCCTTTTAAAAGAAATAACCTTTATCCACTTGTCTGACAGTGACTGAAATTGGCTTTTTCACTTGTGTACTGTGCAATATTTGTTCAGGTATGACATATTTTATGATATTTTTTAGTTTTCTGTCTAGTTTTGCAACCAGCTGGCTTTAAATTCCCCGCAGCATTCCACTTGGATTAAAATCTGGACTGTTCCATCCTCTCCGCCCCCATTCTTCTATTTTGGAACATTCCTTGATGGATTTGCTAGTGCCGTGAGGATTTTTGTCCTGTGAAAAGGGTCTGCTTCCACATCTACGTCTACTTTACAGACAGACCCTTGGCTATGATAGAGTTCATAACTGGATCGAAGACCGCAAACCACCCACGTCTCTGAGGCTGCAAAGTACGCAAATGCTTTCTACCAGAAATAACACCTTTGTTTGTTCCTAACATTAACATCTCTGATTTATTGACCTCAGCACATTATTCTAAAATTCTTTTTCTTCACTTTTACTATTTGTGGCAAACTTCTTCAATGCTCTTTTGGAACTCTCCCACCCCCACCTTCTGCAGGTCACATTTGTAAAATATCTTTCCAGTTGCAGACACGTGCACTTTTGACACCAACAGCTGAAAAGGTCACCTGCTGATACTGTGATGAAATGTTTGAGCTCTTAGAATGTTTTTTGCCTCACACACTGTACTCTGGGCTAAGTGTGATTTTTCAATTCAGTTTTATTTACATAGGATCTATTTACAACAAAGTCATCTCTAGGTGCTTCTGAGAAAACCCAGAGCATGACCCCCCGAGGACATGGCAAAGTTTAACAGTGGCAAGAAAAAAATTCCCTCTTGGGAAGAAACTTTGAGCAGGACCCGGCTAGATTATACGGGGGTGGGGGACCCTCCTGCTGATAGCCAGCCGGGTAAAGAAAGATATGAAGAAGGGTACAGGACAGAGAGGATGAAGGGCAGAGAGAAGAGGTATAAAAATATACAAATATCTGGTCTAAAAATATATCAATATGTGGTGGTCGGAGGGTTGGACTGCAGATTGGCCAGACCAGCAGGAATCCCACAGTGGCATCCAGTCAACAAGTGCAGGTAAACGCCAGGATGGTCAGAAGATGAACGGTTTGGGAGACAAGGGGGAGCTCAAGACTATGGAAGATAAACAACGTTGATTCTGTGAAATGATTCAGGGCAATCTGAAACTGAGAGAAGACAGACAGGGTGAAGATGCTCAGTGTACAGTAGCAGCCTAGGCCTATAGCAGCATAACCAGGAGGTGGTTTAAGAGACAACAGAGTTTTTCTCAAGGTTGTATGTGGGAGTCGTCTGTCATGTCATTCTCTAGAGGTTTCATTTAATTAGACATTCTGTCCATTGTGAATGCATATTGTTTAAAGCTGCAATAGCTAAATGCCTTGAGTAAAATATTGCCTAAACTTTCTATGCTGCCCACATAATTAATATTTGAAGTAGCCTACATTATACAAATAATATTGCTCTAATTATGTGTGGAAACATAACACTTTACAAGAAGAGCCACAACATTTGCTCGCTTACATGACAGCTAATAAGAAAAAAGATCAGGGACGGATTGCTAATTAACCGTTACTGAACTAAACTGAGAATAATAATAATAATAATGGACATGCAAAAATAAAGCATTGCTCAGGTGTTCAAAGGTAGTAGCTAACGCCCAAAAAATTTCAACCCCAACTCCAAAAAAGCTGGGATGCTGTGTAAAACATAAAACAGAATGCAATAATGTGTTAATGTCATAAACTCATATTTTACCATTTCATGGAAAATATAAGCACCACTGATGGTAGCAATACATCTCAAAAAAGTTGGAACAGGGGAAACAAAAGGCTGAAAACATAATTGGTCCAAATCAGAACCAAATGGAAGAGCGCTTGACAGTTAATTAGGTTCATTAACAAAAGGTCACTAAATTGGCTGGGCACAAAAGGAGAGGCAGAGCCTTTTGTCTGTAAAGAAGAGCAGACGTTCACTAATTTGTGACAAACTACATCTAGAAAATTGTGGAACAACTTCAGAAAAATGTTCCTTAATGTAAAATTGCAAAGATTTTGAAGATCCAATCAAATCTACAGCACATAATATCGTCAAAAAATTAATTGAATCAGGGGGTGTCTCTGTGCACAAGGAACACGTGTGAAGGTTAATACTGCATATGTGATCTTCAGGTCCTAAAGCAGCACAGCATTAAAAAACAGACATGATTCTCTACTGGACATCACTGCATGATATCAGGAACACTGTCTGTGAGCACAGTTTATCACACAACCCACAGCTGCACGTTAAAGCTGTATCGTGCAAAAAAGGAGACATATGTGAACACATATGTGAACAGTCCTCTTCTCTGGATCAAAGCTCATCTAAAATGGTCTGAGGTAAAATGGAAAACTGGTCTGTGGTCAGATGAACCATGGACGCCATGCTCTGTGGACTCAAAATTAGAAAAACAATCCAGATGTTATCAGCAGAAGACGTGTCAGACCGCCTCCATTCATTAATGCAGTATTGTCTGTGGCTCTCTTGTCATCACTGAAATACATAACCCTGTTACTTTGTTTAATGTACGTTGTCTCTATTTCTTTATTTCCCTAGATCTGTAATGCCTTCATGCGGTCAGAAGTGGTATTGTGACATAGAGTGGCTTTAACGCCTTAAATACATATAATATTTTGTGTTCTCTGAGAGTAAACTATAGTACTTACACATATTTTTCACAAGTGAAATTTCACAAGAAATTGGGCAATTGCTGTATGACTCAGCGTTTGAATATTTTATACAATTTTTGCATTTGACAGTTCCTCCCTCAGTGCATTTCTATGGAACCCAATGTATGAACTTACAGTAGAAGTCACATGATGTATTTTAGGTTTGACTTGGTTCAACTTTTCAAAATTCCAAAGGCTTTCCAATTAATCAAAGGCACTGGAACAGTTTCAAAACATTTAAACACTAAAGTCTGCTCACAGATCTTCCACTTTTGTCCATCAACTGTTTCAGCTGTTCAGCTATTTCTATAAGACTTCAGCTTCTTCAGCAGAATTCTGGGGTGCTGCATGTTCACAAATGTTTTTTCTAATGTGTGCTGTTTTCCAGTTTTTTCAACATTCATGAGGAAGATGTTTGACACCGCTGATTTACAGATTCCATCACTGATTTATTTATATATTGTAGTCTGTTTTCTGCTAGATAATCATTTTTGTGGTCCTCTGTTAATACTGTAATTATAATGGAAGTACTTATTTATGAATCTTAATTGCTAAGTTGGTCCTGATTTACTCCTCAATAATGTCAGGTTTAAAACACCTTTATTGTTTTTCCACAGTCTGTCACAATTTCCTGAGCTTTTAATGACATGTCTGTGACATGCTGTCACGCTTTGGACAAAATACCATGGAGACACAGTAGGAAAGCGTCTTTTTAATTCATGTTTTTAATGTTGTGGTTGTAGCAGCCGGGAAAGGGGGTGGAATAAACTAACTGACTTGACCCCCATCCCTCTCTTCTGCATGATGTGTCTCTTTCAAAACTGGCATTGCAGTTTTGTTCTAGGAATTTTCAAGATAAGCTAAAGGAAATACAGCAATATGCTGGTCCCACTTACTGGTCCATTATTTCCATCCAACATTGTTGGATGTAAATAAAGAAATAGAGACAAAGGGTACGTCAAACAAAGTAACAGGGTTATGTATTTCAGTTGGTAATGACTTCAAACACCAAAGTAAACCCTTGTTTTTACGCTTCTGCTTGCGGAACAGAAGTAAAGAGAGAAGTAGATTGATCTGATCACCTAAAGTATGCATCAGAGCTTACTTTCAAAAATCAAAAAGAATTGCAATGATTTTTTTTTTTCTTCAAATTTGGTGGGTTATAAATTTTGAATTTCAGTTTTGTGTCACAAATTTGCAAATCTATAAGGTTACAATTTCATAAAGTCTGAGTTAACGTCTTATAAAATTTAAAGTTTATAAAGTCAAAATTTGAGTGTAGCTATAGGCCTATATTGGCTCTTCCTTTTTCTTCTCTTTTTTGGTGAAAATTCACGATGGACTTTTACAAAACAGGGCCCCCCAGCAGTTGTACTGAACCCTCAGAATTCTAGTACGGCCCTGAACTAATCATCAACAATTCTATAAAAGTCGATCAGAACTTAATTCATCGGTTAATAGTTAATTAGCATTAGCCTATATCGTTGTTTCATTACCATGTAACTAGTAATTTTACGGTGCTTAGCCTATTGCAAAGTGTTACCAATTAAAGATAACGATGACGCGGGTTAAACGCTCCGTCATAAGTGCTGAAATGTCAAATCTCTGTGTCAAACTAGATTCCAGTACTTACTATGAGTCTCCGCTGTACACGCTTCTTTTATCGGCTCCATGTGTGGGGGAGTGGGAGGGGGCAGTCACACAATCTCAGGCTTTTTCCAGGCGAAGTTGAGTGCGTCGCGCCGCAAGTGGACTGCGCAGCGGCTCCGCCGGAGGAGCCGTGTGTGACAGCGCTGTCGGAGTTGTAATGAACGCCTTCAGTAAGTGCTGGGATGGATGAGGAAGGTTTCGTGTCAGGGCAGCCTGCTGTTGTGTCTCCTGGCTCCGCGATGGTGGCACCTTTGTGCGCGTTCCTATCTTCCAACCGGACCATGCACAGGAGCAGAGGACTGACACACTGGCCCCGAAATCAGCACAAATATCAGTCTGAGAACGGAGCGAAGACGGAGTAGAGGTGCTGTCATGGAGAAACAAAGCAGAGCCAAGGAGGGAATGCCGACGTCGAAGGACGACAAGCGCAAAGACAAGAAGCCCAAATCTGCGAAGCTCTTCCGTAAGAAATCGTTGAAGTCTGTGGGAAGCTTTATGAACAGAATCATCAAAACTTTGGGCACTTTCACCCACTTTGGAGACACCGACGCGCAGGACGCGGAGGATGATGATGGGGGGTTCCGTAATGGCGCACCTTGCACCCTCAGCGCCAGCTCAGGAATAATCAAAGACGACGCACAAGTGGCGTGGGACCGAGCTGCGAAAAACCCTCCGAGGACGTCTTCTTCTCTGAACACAGGCAGAGAGAAACTTCTGTACCACTATGGAGACAAGATCCCGGGTGTCCTGGGGCTGAAAAACCACGGGAACACCTGTTTCATGAACGCCGTGGTCCAGTGTCTGAGCAACACCGACCTGCTGGCGGAGTATCTGGGGCTGGAGCGGTACAAGATGGACATGGGTCAGAGCCGGATCAACGCGGTTCTGAAGAGCGACGAGACGCGACAAGTCAATGGAGAGGTAACGGAGCACTTGGCGTCGCTTGTCAGGGCTCTGTGGACTCTGGAGTACACCCCACAGCTCTCCGTGGACTTCAAGGTACCGAAAATGCAGCATAATCAAAATATATCAAGCCAGGCACATGCGGGTTCTGTGGAGATAGAAAGTGCTTTTAAAGATTTTTTAAGGAAATATTTCAGTTTCAGTAGCAACCATCAACAAACACCTGCTATTTCATTATAGCATCCCCCTGGTGCCTTAAGTATTTTTGTTTAGTCAAGCATAATCACATGTTATTAAGAGAGTGTGCTATAAACATCACTTAGAGGTGCACTGGTTTGCTTGAGCGTCTTGTTCCGATAAAACATGTGAGTTAAAGGAATAGCAGGACTCACCTGCCACAGGCAATAACATGCAGAGCTTTGCCCTGTGACTTCAGTGCCTCCCTGCTAGGTGATAATGAGGTTGCTGCTTGGCGTCACAGCAGTCTGAGGGTACAAGTTCAGCAGGTGCCTGACTCACACCAGAAGAAGGCCTCATATTACTCAAAAGTTGGGGATTTAAACTTCAGTGGGGAATAAAAGCTTAATTCAATTGGCATCGTTTTGCAAACGCTCTGTGGGTGATTCACAATCATGCAACCTCCCTTTGGATTGCAACTATTACTGGATGCATTTACTGTAGATGTGCCACTGTTAAGATGCAAAGTACAGTACATTGTAGGAGAAAGGAGATTATTTACGTGCTACTATAGAATCCTTCCTCCCTGAGGATGTGGGGCTGTGACAGAGCAGTGTGAGGAGACCCTCAGGCTTTCCTTCTCTGCCCACACTGAGGCGGGGAATGCAGTTTTATCTGCCTGCAGCTTTTTGCTCTGGATTTCTCTGAGCTGCAGTTCTAGGCAAGAAATAGATAATGTGGAGCAGAGAACAAATAAAATTCACAATGGATCTATTTTTGAAAATGCTAATTGCTCTTAAAAGGATGACTACTGGGATGTCTTGACCTCTGCTGCACCGACTCTTTCATGTTTTATTGCCACGCTAGAATGTATCATAAGAACTCTGTGTGTAGTCAGTTTTTTTTTTTTTTAGTTTTCTCAGCTGTTGTACTCTGAAAACTCCTCTGTCAATCAGAGATAATGCAGCCAATAAATCTTCACTTTCATACTTGCATTTCCCTCTTATCTCACAAGACTCTGATTTCACATTCCAGCACAGCTGAAGGAGCAGGATGGAAAATATTGGCAAGATTAAAAGATAAACTAAAAGGAAAACACTAAACATTCCTGTCTGTGTGATTAGATGTTTCCTGTGCTAAAGTGCGCGCACATACACACACCAACCCAGTCATACACTATTCTGCGTCTTGGCTCTGGTTCGACTATAGGAGGTCCTGAGTTTGTGCAGCCCAATGTCTCTGAAATTGCCTGTTGAGTAATTCCACAGCTGCTTGGAGGAGGGATTATAAAATGATCAGATAGCTCTGAGGTTTGTGTCTGAGAGGCTAAATTAACTCCCAATTGGAGGAACTCAAAACAGCACAAACCATTTGTAAACATTTCTACAAAAAGGATTGGTCTTTCTTGAAATCACTCCATTAATGTCTTTGGAAGTTGAGTATCAGTCATGCTGGCCTCTTAAAGTCATGTGATTTGTCTTTGGAGCATTGGAGAGGCTCAGCAATAGCAGCCAGATTAACCTATTAAGAACTTCAGTGAACTGTGAATGTATACTCATATATTGTCTGGCACCCTAGTGGATTAAAAGGGCAACCATACGTGCCATATATGTTTGCATCAGTGTTTTTGACAATTACCCTTTCAACTGGAGTACAAGGTGCTGCTCTCAGTGTTTCACAGAAACGTTGCCTTCACATGTACCTCAGCTTTAAATATAGAATCATCCTCTTGTGATTCAGAAGTCTTCAAAGTGGCCTCCTTACAGGTCAGCAGGCCCGCGGTCTCCCGCTGAGGGAAGACATAAAACAAAGTCCTCTCTGGCCACTGCATTCCAGCGCCACAGAGCTTAAACTACAGAACAGGTGGAAGGAGGGAGGCAGCTTTAATAAGCGTTCATTAAAGATTCAGTAGCAGTGTGGTGCTTTGTGATATGTAACGTATCCAGTGTTTCCCAAGCTTCCACTCTCAACAGATGTGTCTGCGTGCTCGTGATGCACCGGTGGAAAGGCTGAGTTTTCTTTTTTTTTCTTCTTTTTTTTTTCTGAGGGGATAGTGTGTTTGTCCAGTGAGGCCTGGACAGGGAAGAATCCTGAAACTCAAACAGTTACTCAACAGCCAAGTTATTGTTTTCCATACCATGAAGCCTTCACGGAGTTAGTTTTAACAGGCTTGATGACTGAAAAGAAATGTCAGCCTTCCTGGAGTTTACGAAAGGGGGAGGGTGCTAATTCAGGATGCCTACAACATCATTGTCACATACTTGTTGTGTTCTTTGGCATGTGGCAATACTTGCCATCTCCATGTTGATATTTAGTAATTATCTTTGTTGCCGGCTGCAGCAGATGTCACGACTTCCGGACGGTACTCACTATATTCAGATCATAGCAGCAATTTGATTTTAAGTTCAGGGTACAGACTTCTGAAGCTCTAATACCTGGGAAAACATGGACTGTTTTCTCTCTCTCTCTCTCTCTTTTAAAATGACACTACATATTATGACTGAGAGCATTCAGAAACTGTTATTAAAAGCGATCAAACAGATGTCTAAAGACTTAAAATGTTTAATACAAAAATTTGCAATCTTTAAGTTGCTAATGTAAAGGCTGGGTGGTTGAGATATACAGCTAAAGTTAACTACTTAGCCACTTCTCCGCTAATGAATAAATGATGATTAAAATGTTTAACTTTGGCTTAATGATTGTGTGTTTTGCTTTTGTTGTTGTTTTCAGTTAAATGGTTGCACAAATTGCTACTGCAGAGTGACCATTACACTGCAGATGGTAATAAAAACCTGATGGCCTTTTCTACAGCTCTAATTATGCCACTGAGACAATTGCCACCTTCAAAGAACTCATGGTAATCACTGTTATTGTTTAGCTGTAATAACTGGCTGCACAGCAGTCTCAGGCTATTGCAGGTCATGGTTCATAGCTAATATCAAAGCATCTCCTCAGAGCAAACCTGAATGTTTCAGGAGGATCAGTTTTCAAGAGGCTGCTGCCTGCACCGCACTGAATCTTGTCTCTTGGTTTCTTAATGTTTGTAGAGATGTGAAATTTGACAGTGGGCTAATGCTACATGTTAGAGGACGCATCTACTCAATAAAGAGAAGACCGTTGCTTCAAGCTGTGCAGTGAATGAAATGAATTTCTCAGTTCACCCAAATATCTGACAGGATAATGTCAGGGTGGCAGTCCACCAGCTGAGGCTTACGTGAAGTTAGGCGACGCAGTCAGTCAACGACCTCAAGTATGGAAGTACACCACCACAGACTGACTTCAGAGAAAGAAAATCCAGTTTTTGGAGTGACGTAGTCAGAGCAAGAACCTTCACTTCATGGAGGTTGTGAGGAATGACCTCAAAGAGAGCTGTTGAGCTACTTAAAGTGCTTTCTTGAACTGCCAAAGGAGCTTCAACCAGCTATAGATATCAAAGATTCACTTACTTTTTCCTGCAGCACTGTGAATGTTTAATGAGTGTGTTCAATAAACGCACAAGAAATTATAATTGTTTTGTGTGTTATCAGTGCAAGTGCATTGTGTTTGTCTGTTATGGTGACTTAAATGAAAATCAGATCTTATTTTATGGTAAATTAATGCAGAAAATCTGTTAAACTGGGTTTTTCATGCCACTGTATTGAGGCTGAATGTAAAAGCAGAGTCATTACCTAAGAGACAAAGGCAGGCCATTTAGGATAGAACAGAAAATAAAATAAAAACAAAAACAGACAGCTAATGTCCAGCTAACATGGCTGTGAATATGTTTCATGCCTGTCTGGCTCTCAGCTTTGCTGTAATAAAACTGTAGCTCAGCAGAGACCTGGTGGTGTATCATCTGCCTGTCAGGTTTTCCCATGAACCTAACTGTATCTTAAAGTTAATGTACAGACCTGATGTCTGATGAAAACATTCATAGCCTTTAGCCTTTCTTGAGATCTGTCAGGGAGAGCTCACTTTCAAATCATGATCAGGAGGATGTGATCAGAGAACAGGATCACTCCACAAGGACTTTTTTCAATCTCTCAATTCTTTTTTTTTCACTTCTTAGCTGGCTTCACTTCCAGTTACTTATTAATAGATTTGTACTTAATAGCTCTGGTTTTCATTTTGAAGAGAGTGTTAGCTTGAGATTATCGTTTGTCCATGTTGGCTCCGTCCGCAAACCAGTAGCTGCCCAGCTCAACAGCACTGAAGCTTTGCTTTATTTCAGGATCTCTGCCTGTTTTAAGAACTGAACTTGTGGGTCACCTTTCGCAGTCTTCTCTCATCATACACACCCTACACCGTATCAGGATGTAGTAGCTATAAGAAGTATATCCCTTATGAGTGATTACAGACTGCCATTCCCTCCGCCATAATCTCTCATCACTGGCTCTGCTTCCTCAGCGTGCCAGCTGCAGTTCATGAAGCTAATTCCTTGCCTAATTAAGCTGGGAGCCATTTACACCATCACATTGCACTCTTTGGGAATTAAAGTAGTCTTCAGTCTGCTTTTAAAGCAAAATGTTAGTCAGAGCTCTTGTTTGTTTTATATCAAACAAAATAGAATCTCTATTTACTCGAGCTGAATAGTGGATTCTTTCAGTCAAACCTTTATAAACAAGCATGCTATTTTCAGAGTTTTAGACAAAGGCAGACTTTGCAGAGCTGAAACGTGAAATGACTCTGCTCCAATCAGAGCGTGGGCCGGGTGGAGAAGCGTGAAGAGCATTAGTGCACATTTGCAATTCTGGGATTCCTCTGATCAGCGCTCTGTGGAGAAAGCCGGGCAAAGCTGGCCATTCAGGAACTACAGCAGCCCAGCAAACGTATCCAGGCAGTGCATCATGTTCACATTCTTTCAGTAAAAATTCTGCTGATTCATACATACAGATATGTCATTATGGATTTAGATTACTTTTATACTCTAAAAGATAATTCAATTCCCTTTGCTAGAAATGAAGCCATTGACTTATGCAGATAAGGTAGATAAATGCATGATGATATTTTTCTCTGAAGATGCAAAACTTAACAAAGGTGCTCTTGCGGCACAAATTGTTTACTCGTTTAGAAGACACATCAGATCCACTAAAGTCTGCAGAAAATTCACAGTGCCGTCACGTCTGCTTTTTCCCTCTCCAGGCTGTCGTATCCAGGTATGGATCACAGTTTCGTGGGAATTCCCAGCACGATGCACTGGAATTCCTCTTGTGGCTGCTGGATCGCATCCATGAAGACGTCATCCTGGCATCTCACAACAACAACAACAAGATCAAAGCTCCCGGGAAGGTAAGACTCGAGCAGTGGATCTGAAAATGCTTCATTAGAAAAAAGCTTTGAGTGTAATTGGATGAGAGGCGAAGTGCAGTAGTCCCCATTAAAGTTAGAGCAAGACGTTGCTTTTTCACCTCATGACTGTGATAGACATGCAGAGCTGACAGACTGACATGCAGCAAGGGTTTGGTGAAGCTACTGTACACGGTTTGTACCTCGTCCATTCATCTATCAGTAAACTGGAATAATAAAATAACATAATGCATGTTTAATTGCTGCATAACTAATTTATGAATCATTATGATAAAATATGTGATTTAATGCATAATAGATGATGAACTCCAGTGAATTCTTGTAAGGTGAACTCATAGTTGGTTCATACGATCACATGAAACTTTGATGGATCATCATCATCGTGTGAGTGTGAATTAACACATTAGATCAATTCATTTGATTACATTTAGGGTTTTTTTTTTAATTAAGCTTTTTATGAAGTTTGGTCTGTGCAACTACATCACAGTCACAAGGTTTAATGTTTTCAACAAGAACTAAGGTAACATGTTTACATCATTCTCCAGGGAGGATGATGAGAGTTCAAACAGCCAGCATGCAGAGTTCATGCTGATGAAGGCTTTTGGTCTCCAAAGATTGGTATCTCTGTTTCTGTTGTTTATTATCAAGTTAGCAAGTGTAACTCTACTGATAAGGTTTGTCTAGAAGTGTTTTTATAATTCCACACTTAGCACTGCCACGTTTATCTCTGCCGAGGTTAGCCCCTGGTCCCAAATTTAGTTTTTTTGCGACCAATTTCATGCATTTAAAAACCAGCGTGGGAATCTATGGTAGACATTTATATTCTGTGTCTCCTGCGCTGCCTCCAAACAAGCCGAGTACTGAGATCTGGTATTAGATTTTCTCTCAGCATGTCTCCTTCTGGAGGTTTGCCTGCAGGCCTGGTGCATTCTGATACTTTTAGATTGAAACTTTGAACTCCACTGCTATGAGCTAATAAAGCAGATCGTTCATCTATTATTAAATGCATGTGTTTTTTGTTTTGTTTTTTTCACTTCAGAAACATCAGTATTTTTATATAGTATATTCTGATGTGAACTAATTCATTCAAATTGCTCAACTTTCTGCTAAACTGTTGCCAAATACACATGGACTTAGTATAGTCGACAGATTCTCAGAGCAGTGACATTTTGCTGTGACATTATAATGTACGATTGTGAAATACTGAGTCAGGTAGTCACAGTGCATATTGAATAATTTGAGGTACATTCTGTTTTTTGTTGTTGTTTTTTTTATGTTTTTCTGTGGTATTCTCAATTAAAAGGGGGAAAACAGTATTTTATTTTTGGAAAGTGCAGGTTCAGCACATCTTTTCGGACCAAGGTCAATTTCCCATGTTAGGCTACTCTCTGGAAATAAACCCAACATTCCCTGACGTAAGCATTTCTTCTGTCTTTGGAGGTCAATAAAGACAGTGAGATCTCTAACGTGTGATGGAGAGATTATGGACAACAGGTGAGTTTTATCCTCTGCTGTCTGTCTGTCCTCTCATCAGCTCAGCTCTTGATTTCAGGACGAGAGTGGAGGATGTTCTGAGGCTTTTTGAGGAGCAGGCAGTCTGGATTGTATCTTTCAGCACATTTGGGTGGGCAGTGGACATGACAGGAGGCTGTGACTGAAGAGTTGCTGATAAGGTCTGCCTGTGGCACCCCAGGGAAAATGTCACCGCACCTTTTTAACACCTAGGAGAGCTTGTGACGCATGTAAGACATAAAGCTTAAAAATATTGTTGAGGGAAAAAAAAAGCCTACTTAGGTATTGTCTCACTCTACTTTTAGTCCTCTCTCACTGATAGATTTAAAGAGACAACAGTGCATCAACAAGGCCCATTTTTCAAAATTTTTTTCCAACTTTAAGCTGGCCTGAAATTGTGAATTTATTTTATCTAACTGAGGTTGACATGCGATCGTCTGACACCCAAACCAAGACACCAGGTCAAGTTGAATTTCCAAACTGTACCAGTGAATGTGACAACAATGAAGTTTTGGCAGTAAAGTGCATGTCTATTGGATCTTCCAAAGAAAAAAATTAAAAATTACAAAATGATTAGCCCAAATACCATTTTATGTGCTACAAACTCAACATCTAAACTGTAAAAGTTATACAGCAATGCACTGCAAAAGCATGTTGGTAGTCATTGTTCCCCGGTACATTTTCAGTATTAGACCAAGAAGAGTCAGGTGTATGTCACATGCACTGTTACCGAATGCTTCCATGGCTGAAGCTTGAAGCTAGCTGCTTGTTTAAACTGTGGATTGTACAGAACTGATGATTTTGTAAACTGAGCTTACTACTGACAGTGTTTGTAAATTTAAAATGTTGCCACACAGCTCATGTCTTTGGCGTGTTGAAATGGTATCATGTTATTTCCACATTTTAAAGTTGTAATTAAAATTACAGCACGCTGAAAGTTGGACGTTCAGGTTGGGAAGGACATTAAACTTGAGATGACCTTGTTTCACTGTCTTTCCTGTGGAACTCAGAATGTACAAACTTGGCTTTTAGCAACCAAACAAAATCCATCCATCCATCATCTATACCCGCTATTCCTGTGCAGGGTCACGGGGGTCTGCTGGAGCCTATCCCAGTTTACTTTGGGCGAAAGGCAGGGGTACACCCTGGA
>JBAMYA010000023.1:13138605-13162679 GCA_037176975.1 Arrhamphus sclerolepis | reverse complement strand
TCCAGCTACTTGTCTCCTCAGGATGGAAGGCCGCTCTACCACCCTGCTGTTGACAGGTTGGGGGAGGGTGGGGTCATGTTGCTAAATATCTAACATCCCATTCATTCTGATATCTTGGTGTCTTAACACATGCTAATTGTGTTTCATGATTCGTCATTATGTACTGCCAGAGCAGATTTGAAGAATATTTAATTATCAGTTTTATAATCTTTGTAAATCTTCTGCACCAATAAGCAGCACCTATAGGGGCGTAACCTCTTCTGCCATATTAATATGAAAAACCATTCATGCAGTAAAAGACCCCGTAACCCCTAATGTTTTTTGACTATTTTCTTCAATAGATACTGATAGTTTTCACTGCTTCACCTTTTTTAGCACTCTATAATAGGAATTGCATTTGGTTCGTTTATAAGACATATTTATTAGTTTCATCGTTTTTGGTTTTTTTCTCCAAAGGAATAGATAATCAGAGAAAAAAATAAGATTTATATAAAAACTGTGACCTTTGCTGTGATAAGTCAAACTGTGCTATGGTGCAGCAGTTTGTTTTTATAATCCTTGATGCGTCTATTTAAATTTGAGTTCCCCCGTGACAAACTGAAGGGATTAGACGTAGTTGATAAAGACACACATGTATCTACATAAGAGTCCACAATACACATTGCAAGTCAGGACAAAAACTTTAAACAAAAGTGCAAGAATTCTCTTTAGACCTCCACAGCAAAGCTGTAGGGAGGCACAGAGCAAGCCGAGGGGATTAAACATTTCCAAAACTTTTGCTGTTCCTTATTCTGATTTACGAGATGCCATCTACTGGGATTAGCCTGCTGGTGGCTGCTTCCTGCATGTTACTGTTTTCAAAGTCTTTTGAAGTGGAGGAAACAACATCTTGCAAGCAAGACTGCTGCAGACTGAAAATGGCAATTTTAGATGAATGATTCTGTTCATGTAAACAAAGCAGGCCAATCCTGAGCCTTTCAGGGAGTTTTGTAGTCTCAAAAGGCCAGACCTCGATCCTCAGCACCTTTACATTCTTTGATAGTTCAGAAAACACCACAATTGGCTTGTGTCTGTTTTTTGTTTTTTTTGTTGTTTTTTGTTTAAGTACATTAGGTGTCCTGTGTTGTGGTAAGATCAGAGCATTCCTGTAAATGTTGTTAACACATTTAAATCCAGATCTGTGGATCTTAACTATTCAGGCTAGGCATGAATATTTGCAAAATTCCGATCTTCATGGAAACCTGTTTGTTTTGGCATGTAAACTAAGCACAAAAAGTGAGGAAATTTGTGCAACTACCATGTGAGCTGACTTTCAACAAATGCCTGTTAAAAGACTGGATGACTTCCCACAACAGTGTGTGACCAGACCGGTGACCAGAGAAGGAGGTGTCAGGCTGCTGTGGCTCCGTACGGTTCTTACGTACGCTGCCTAGGCTCCTGTTTGCTAAAGGAATACATTTAAATTGTTAATTTGCTTGCATGTCTTACTTCTTCAGACTTCAACCAATCAACCAATCCAGCAAAGAAGAGTCAACAGAAAAAAGATTGGGCAAATCTCTGATGGGCACAGTGAACATCCTCAGCTCGGCTAATGGTTACAACAAAGAAATAATTTCTTACCTTTTGTGCTTGGTTTAGATTATTGAGTAGAGATTTCTGCTTTCTGGTCTGAAGGAGATCTACATTTGGATTTGACACGGGTGACATGACTGTAGTGTACATGCTAGCTTACAATGAGCAGCCAATCAGCTTTACTCAGCAGTATTACATATTTGCTCAACGGGTCCATGAAAGCATGTTTTCCTTTTAAACTGTTTTAAAGTGGCAGTATTGAATGCTTAGTACTTTCCAAAATGTGACTGACTTAAAAGATTGTGCAATTCTGATCATCATTTCACTTTAATTGTGACTCAAAAACTCTGGCTCTGTTAGCCTAAATCTGGCTTAAATCCTTTATTTACTGTGAGTGCCGGTAAGTACCCCGCTTGGCTGCTTTTATTGGTTTCCTTCCTAAATCAGACATAGACATATCACACATTAGTCATGTGTAGGTCACAAAGACAGAGACAGCCCGAGGTTTCTTTTTTCAGTGACTCTAGTCTAAGGCGGTGCATGGCTGAACGACAGTGATCCGGTTGGGCTGAGCTTGGAGTTCAGAGAATCAATCTGCAGATGCAACTGTTTGTATAAGCAGAAAGCATGTTTTTTGTTGTTTCTTTAAAAAAATAATCTCTGGACGCTCCTGGTATCACTGTTCTTTCAAAACTTTTATTCATTTTTTAATCTGCCATGCTTTTCAAATCAAATCTAGATGGCCTGAAAACTGGTGATATAACAGTTCAGGGCAGTTTGAAAGGCATAAGGGGACCTTTAAAAGGAAGACAAACAAGCCAAAATCCTTCTTTCCTTCTTTTCTTTCTTCTTTTTTTATTATGAAAACACAGATGTTCACTTTTGCAGAAAGAAGGAGAACCTGCCTAAAGAATAAACATCTTAGCACATTTCTGTAATGAAAGCTTTACGGTAGAGCAGCCAGACGGAGGCCAGTCCCAGTTAATGACATGACAGTTGGTTTGCAGTTTGCTTAAAAAAAATAAAAGGCTTGTGAAGCAGTCAGTAATCCACTGAGTCCAAAGCTGTTTGGGCAGACCTCCAAAATGCTGCTCATTATCTGCTAATATAAGTCCTACAGTGAAGCATGGTTTTGGCACTATCATTATGAGGGGAAGCCAGTGCCAGGGAGAGGAAGATTAATCGGGATGAATGAAAAGCAGAATGTGTATGGCTTCAGTCTTTGTCATGCTGAAAGGTTTGGGTTTTGTTTTTTTGCTTTGTTTGTTTTTTGTCTTTTTTGTAATTTTTTAATTAAGATTTCAGAAAAACAATACACCAAAACATTAGCTGTTTCAACACTTCCTGTCCCATCTGAAATTATTGAGATGATCAGTCTAGAAAGAAAAAATGACCAAAACTTGTAGTTATCCAAGAACACCCAAAGACCCCATTCAGACCTGCATAAAAATGCCTCCCAGTCCGATTCAAGATCCAAGTCTGATCGGAGAGCCGAGATTCCGATCAGGGATCAGATTCCGATTCAGGGATTTCAGCCTATGTAATGACTTTAATTTTGCACATGAATGACTCCAGTTAAGCTCTTTATCATTCATTTTTGTCTTTGTGTTTATTTGCATTGTGCATATCCTTTGTTGAAAAAAGTTTGAATGAAGAGGTTTGTGCTTGTGTGTTTTTTTCCTCTTCTTCAAGTTAGTCATTTCCAGCCTCTTTCTCTGATTTAACAATAAAATTTTTTTTCCTCTTTAAAAGATGGAAAATAAAACATTGCATTTGGTGTGTGTAAGCAGGTTGGTTATGTGACATATGTATTGTTCCTCTCCGAAATAGTGTCTTTAGTCAGAATACCTTTTCAGTTACGGCTGTGCAGGAGTGGAACTCTGTCTTTGTCCCTCATACAATCTGAGCTCTCACTACCTATAATCTATTTAAAAAAACATTTAAAGAATTGGTTCATAACACATCAGATCTGTCAACATTTTGAATAATAAATATCTCATCCTAATCCCTAATTCCTAATCCCACCTTGTGACCACCTGTGTTTTGCCATCAATATACAGATTTTCTTTGAGTTTTACTCAATTATTTATTTTCATGATACTTGTGTTGTACTTTTCTTGTTTGTATTGGTTGTATCTTTTGTATTTATTGACAAATTTTGTGTAGTCATTTTAACCCTCTTTGTATAGTCTATGTTTGTTTTTAGCAAGACAATTTAAGCATTGTCCAGGGACAACAGATGAAAAGTAGCATCTTGGCTAATTCTGGCACATTTACAGAAATGTCAATTAATGTGCATTGTCCCTACCAATTAAATAAATAAACTAAAAATTAAAAAAATATATATATACTCACTAAGGATCAATGATCTTTACAATAGCTTCCAAGCCACATGATGCAAAGCTAAAATGTTTGACCAAAACAGATAAGACTTCCCTCCTTTTAAAGCATTGGAGGGCTTTTACTACTTTGTATAAATACTTTATAAGTGACACTCTGAACTGAAGCCAAATTGTAATATAACAAGAGTAAAACTTGGCACAGCTTCCAGGTTTTAGAAAGACAAAGCTCTCAATAAAAAAATGCCATCAACTGCAATAAAAAAGAAAGATATCTGTTGCATTTTTCTCTTGTAGTTCTAGGCTACAATTTGGCTTTGGTTTGGTGAGGCTGGGTGACGTGGTTTAGAAGCTGTTAAACTTCATAAAAAATGATAAAGATCAACTATTTTTTCCGAAAATAGAATAAATCACAGGAAGCAGTAAAATGCAACAAAAAAGAGGTGTGTTATATCTATCATCTATAGCACTACGGTTTAACTTTTAGAGGTTTAATCACTGGGCTTCCTGATGTGGAAGCTAATGAAGAAAATACCAAAGATACTGATTCCAAGTCAACCTAAAACTGAGATCACCACAGCATGGCATGCATGTTTATTTGTACTCAAGATGCATTTGGGTATGCAAATTTAAAAACAAACAAAGATTTGAATGCTGGTACTAACTGCTGCCCACATGTTACGAGGTCTGAATGGCGTCAAAGTTGTAATAACTTCCCAAAGGGCAAATCTCACCCCTTCTTTCTTTCCTCACATTTCTGCTCCTGCACTATAATTTGTGTATGACTGATAAATGACTGAAGTTAGAATGTGAAGTTCTGATATTTTTACCCATCTTCCTGTTTTCTCAATGCCTGCTTCAAATGTTAGGCATGATTTCACAGCACTGACTGTATCATTCCTTACAAATGCATGCGTGATGACTGTTGGTGACAGAAATGGATTTCTGTTTCAAAGGGTGTTTTGGCAAAGTCTTGAAAGGACTTCCATATGTGTAACTGTTAAATAACAGTTCATTCATTCACTGAATGGGACTGATGGGTGCAAATGCTTCTCAAATCTTTTGAAATGCAAATGTATGGCCCACGGTATCCTAGAAACTCGTGTAATGATAGTGTTTGAACTCTCAGAATTATGCTCTGTCTCTAATTCAACCCACAGCAAACTGTGGAAGAATGTACATGGTTTAATCTTTCTTTTTTTCAACATTCTTGCCCTCTAAAATACCTCATTGTGCCTCATTTTATCATGTCAAATTTAGCTGTTTCTGGTGGTAAATATACTTGAATTGGTCTGTGAAACCTTAAATTCCTGCTGCTCCAACAAAGAGGAAGGCAGGCAAGGACCCATTCGGCCATCTTCCATTAATGAGACCTGGTGTTGAATTGTCATGCTGTTTGTACTGTCTCCAGGACAAGTCACATGTCAGTGACTCTGACCTCACTGGATGAGCTCTGCCTCTGCAGCATTGCTGACACCTAGTGAATAAAAAACTTTAGTACATAAGTATAACTATTGAGGTGAGCAGTCTGCTCTTGTGAACTGAAATTGGAAACAATTTTTGAAAGTATTGGGAGCAAAACAGATTATTATAGACCTCCTAATTGAGGAGGTCCTCCTTCTTCTGCTAAAATTTACATCTTATCTTATAGAGCCCTGAAGCTCTGCGGTTCAGGAGGGCCTCCTCACGTGAAGCTCATCATTGAGTGGGAACACAGAATCAAAGACTGGTCAGTGTGGTTTCTCTTTATGTTACTGCTGCATAAGCATACCATTTAATGCTGTATTATCTTGCATATTTTATGTAACAAAATCCACGATGTCCTGGGCCCACAGTCTGTTTGGCAACATTCAAGAGGAAGTGGTGAAAGATGCAGAGAGTGCAAGGAATCTGCAGCAGCAGCACGTCCAGCAGTACAGCTGCACCTTGGATGAGTGCTTCCAGCTCTACACCAAAGAAGAGCAGGTAGTCTGTTAAATATTGTAGACACTTTCCATCTGGACACAGGACAACAGCTCCCTTTTCAACAGGTTTTTGGCAGTGGAGCCAGACACTCTCCTTGAATCCACCCTTGTCCTCCAGGAAGTGTGCATCTTTTGAAATTGGCGTTACAACTTTGATCTATCCACCTCAGAAGAAATGCATGACAGTGTGTTATGGGAAGTTGGGTGCAAGAAAAGATAGGAAAGCTAAATAATTCCACTCTGATCTGGCTCTGTGATGTCACACAACCCTAAAAGTCTGAACGGCTCACTGGATGGCATATTTTCATTATATCACACTATTTGATTTAGTAGTCATTTCAGATGCCCAACTATGCTCTTGAGCACTAAGTGTTTTTTTATGTAAGTGTACAGTTAAGTAATGCTAATTGTTGGATAGAAATTGTATTGTTAAAACTCAAAATAGATTTAATTATTAGAACAAAAATTTCACACTTTAAAAGTGACTGTAAAAGTGTAGAAAAACATGTTTGTGAAGAATTTACACGTCATTGGTTTAAATTGTGGCTGGTGACTGATACAGTATCTGATGTGTAATGACAGTGAAAATCTACCAGGATAAGAGGATTTATTTTCAGCATCATGACAATTTTGTCCTTCTGTTCACTTCTGAGATAAATAGCAATCCCGGAGATAATTTTAACAGGCTACTGCCATCATGTGGACAGCTAGTAATTCAACAAAGAAACGTTAATGTAAACCTTCTCTATGGTTGTTTTTTTGTTTTTTTTTAGTGTCGCTAATCAAGAACCAGTTTAATTACAACAGACTGCCTTGTTTAAATTATAGCTTGGTAATGGCTTGTTAATCACCCTGACCCGCAACAAGGCCTTTGAGAGATTTTTACAGCTCCTTTCTCATGTCTGCCTCACTTTTTCAAAACATTTCATGCAACTCTATTTCCTAATATGCTTTTGAACACATTCATTCTTAGATAAAAAAGAAAAAAAAAATAACACAACACATCTCCCAGAGTTGTAACACAGGTATCCATGCAGATGTAGGAGTATGTACTTTATTGGCATTTTACACTGCAAAAGACCTTTGAAGAAATATTTTGTGAAAGATTGAGTCTTTGCATGCATTTTGTATCAAAGGCAAGAAATTTTGGACTAATCAGTGGACTTTCTGGTACTGTTAAATAATGACTTGCACATCTTAAAGAAAATCTTTAGTGCAAAGTTCAAAGAATGAAGCAGAATACTATATCTTAATATTAAGGATAGAAATGAGTCAGAATGTAACCAAGAACATATTTCGAATCATCTGGAGAGATGATTCATTGTCAGCTATAGAGATCAGTTTCTCTCATCTTCTCACTCTCATTTTCTGATTTCTCCAACACCAGCTTGCCCCAGATGATGCCTGGAAGTGTCCCCACTGTAAGCAGCTGCAGCAGGGTGTGGTGAAGATGAGTCTGTGGACCCTGCCGGACATCCTCATCCTCCACCTAAAGCGCTTCAGGCAGGTGGGTGAGCGGAGGAACAAGCTCACTACTTTTGTCCATTTCCCCCTGGTGGGCCTGGACATGACGCCTCACATGGTGAACCACAACAGCGGCCCCCGCCAGCACCCTCTTCAGTCTGGATGGCAGGAGTCCAGACAGCCTGGTCAGGCTCCTCCTAACTTCCTGTATGATCTGTATGCTGTCTGCAACCATCATGGAGGAATGCACGGTGGACATTACACAGGTTTGAATAACCGCATTCATTCTCATGGTGATAGTGAATGGCACATTTCAAAAGCTGAGTCCTCTTTTTTTTTCTTTTTTTTTAAATTGGGTTCAAAACACACCACTATAACTTTTGCCACACAATATCTAGTTCCCCTGGCTCATTTGTTTTCACAATTGCAGCCTTTTGTCGAAACTCTGTGGATGGTCAGTGGTACAGTTATGATGACAGCAATGCTGAGCCTGTTCCAGAGGCAGAAGTGTGCACAAGAGGAGCCTACATCCTGTTCTACCAGAAAAGAAACACCATCCCCCCCTGGTCTGCAAGCTCCTCAGTCACTGGTTAGTCCTCCATCTCTCTCACTGCTTAGATTTTCTTTTCCGTCTGTACACAACTCCAGATTACTTGTTTAAATAAACTGATATAATCTTTTTATGTAGGCTCCACCAGCTCGTCCATCTCTGACCACTGGCTGGTACGACTGACAGGAGGCAGTAAGAGGGGCAGTTTGGTGTCAGCTGATCCCACTTCTGCACCTTTGGAGCCCATGCAGCGCCCTGAGTCTCCTGAGGTGCCAGTTTTTGGAGATGAACCTCCCAAAACAGTAGAAACAGGTTGGTATAGTTTCTTATTCAGATGAAAATGTATTTACCCCCAGGAAGACAAACCAAAACCCAGACCAAAAACAAATAAATAAACCCAGAATGCAACACTTTGGCTTTAATCTAAATGCTACATGATCTCACCTTACACGCCTTTTGTGAAAAAGGCCAGCCTCATCAAAACTGATAAGCAAGTACACCATGAGGTTCTCCAAAAAGATCAGGGGCCAGGTTCTGGGGAAGTACAGGTTAGCCATGAAAGAAATAAAACATGAAGTTATCAAGAACTGCAGTATAATCCAGAAGTACGGCCTATGCAGCCTGGAAAAGTAGAAACAGGAGTTCAATGTGTCAAGTAGCCCACTTGGCATGGATCCTGCATTGTATTTGACATTTCCCTTGGTTAGCAAGTGTTTCTAATCATCTAAATGCAGTGCTATTAGAAATGCAGAATAAATGAAATTCAAAAATATAGAAAAAAAAATCAAATGTTCAGATACACCCCAAGCATCCACTTCTCACAAACAACATGCCTTTTCTCCTTTGTTACAGTCAATTTTTCAGTCCTGGGGATATGGCCTGCTGAGAGAAGAGAGTGCTGGATGTGGGTGGGTGTGTGTGTGGAGGGGAGATACAATACAGTTTTTATTATTTTTACAACTTGCAGTACAAACCTGTTGGTTCTTCAGCAGATGCAACTGTTACTGTTCCCAGATAGTTTGAAGGGGGAGACGTGTTGGTAGAGGTGGTGAGGGTCCGTTAATGATGCACACAGACTTTCAGGTGCATCACTTCTTGGTGACTTCCATCATGGAAAGGATGCAGGCAGCAGTGATCCTCTTGACTGTCTTCTCTGTACTGTCTAGCTTCTTTTCTATTGTAGACCTTGCAGCTTCCAAACCAGTAAATGAAGTTGTATGGTAGGATGCTTTTAGTGGTTCCCCCTGTAGAAGGTGATGAGGTAAGCAATGGATATCAGCAACACGGAGTCACACATCACATGATCTGAGAGGAAATTGGTCACCCGATTTGGCTCTAAAACCACATTTTGTCAACAAAACACATGTGGGAAAGAGCCATAACTATGATGAGTCTTCAAGTTGTCCACACATAATCAAGTGTCGACTACTAACAGTCATGCTTGATATTTTGGTACATTTGGGATTAATTTTCCACTTGATGACAGAGGAAAATGATCCAAATGGTCTGAGCGCTGAAGCAGCAATTCAAGCCCAAACCATGATGCTTCCTCCACCATACTTCACTGTTGGGAGGATGTTTTGGTGTTGGTAAACTGTTTCTTTTTTTTTGTAGCATACGTAGCATTGAATATTCTCCCTGAAAGATTAACTGTTGCTTTTGTTAGTGCATGAACCATATTTCTAGTGTCCTCTTTTACAAACTTCATGCAAGCTGTGCTGTTCTGTTTTTGACAGCTCGTAATTTCAGTGACTTTTATATGGTAAACCCTTGAACGGAGATATTTCCAGATCATGTGATATCTTCAAGCCTTTAATTGTGGGGTTCTTCTTTACCTCATTGAAGATTCTGAGTCATACCTTTGGAGTTGTCTTGTCTGTCGTCCACATTTATATACATTTTGTCTAAATGTAGATTGATATATATATATATATATATATTGTACATTACTGTTAATCCCCATGGGGAAATTCCTTCTCTGCATTTGACCCATCTGGGCTACTGGACCCAGAGCAGTGGGTTGCCACAGTGCGGCACCCAGGGAGCAGGCGGGGATTTCAGGTGCCTTGCTCAGGGGCACCTCATCCATGGATGTGGACATGGAGAAGCACTTGTTCAGGCACTATGAGACCAAATGAGAGATCAAATACTCGTGATCATATGTCTTCAGAGATCTTTTTGCCAGGCATGGCAATCACCAGATTGCCAAATTTCATTATTTCGACTCCCAGTGTGCAACCTTCACTTAGTTGATGTTGAAATAATTAGTCTCTGGGTTCACTTACATTTTCCTCATTCAGATTGTTTGAGTGATATCATTTTATGCACATTGTGTTTGTCTGTTACATGACTTAGATGACAATCAGGTCATACTGTATGGATATAATAATGCAGGAAACCATCAAATTCCAAGTGGTTTGCAACCTTTTTCTTTCTATTTTATCATTAATTTGTTTCAACTGATACATCTGCAGAGTTACTATTGATTCCCATTAAATCAACTCGTCATCATGCAACGCTCATTAATGTTAACAAAATATGTCTTCCTGTAGATGCGTCTGGAGCAAACTTCTTTGTCCGTGGGAACCAGGGCAGGAGTTTAAGCATGAGGTCACCAATTAAGCCTAAGGACACCCTGAACAAAGTTCTTCCACTCCGGTGGTCTTTTGGGCCTAAAGACCGGATCAAGCACTCTGGCAAAACCCAGTCTGGAGAGCTGGTGGAGTACCTGGAGTCTGGACGCAGGCCACGATGCACCAAAGACTCTATCATCACCCTGGTGGCCACTACACCACTAAGGAATGCCCATGGAAAAGTTCTGGAAGTAGGGCAGGACTGCAGCTCACCTAGTGGCAGCAGCCTCAGCTGTACAGACAGACTGAGCACTGACGCATGTTACTCCCCCAAGATCCCAGAGGGACAGAGCAGAGCCAGTTCAGAGAGAAAGGTCAGCCATGGAAGTAGAAATGAAAGCCATGTCAAATCCAGCAATGATGATTCTCTGAGGCAGGGCTCATCTAAGAGAGTAAAGCCAGAACCGGGCAGGGCACTGGACTTCCAGCTGTCCAGAGGGGCAATTCTTGGTGGTCACATAAGCTACAGTGCTCCTCCAAGCAGAGACTCTACACTGAGAAGTACCAAGGTCCAGGCAGGTGGGAGCTCCAGGGGGCAAAAAGATTTATTTCAAATGACTATTCAACCTGAGGACAGAAGGGGGCAGAGGGGAGAGGAGGGTCGGAGCCAAGACAGCCTCTTGTCCTTTTTTAAGCCTGTTTTCATGAAGAAAGACATTCCAAGGTCACCAGTAAAGGAGCATGAGAGACGAATGAATGGCCACGGACAACTGGGAAAACTGGCAAGCAGTAATTTAGCAAAACTGTCCCTGTCCAACGGGACGCTTACTACACCAGCAGTAGAAGGGAAGAGGGGCAACAGCATCTCCAACTGTGACAACTACAACTGCAAAACACAGCTGCTCAATGGAAGAGCTCGTAATCATGACCCCGTCGACATCAAACGTGCTCACAGCTCCAGCAACATCCAACCTAAGCTAGATTTGACATTTCGCAGGTGTGCCTCCCTGCAGAGGAATGGGGAAGTCGCAGTCCCTCCATCACACCGCGTTCTGCTGTCAGACAAACCTGCCTCCGCCACACTGCAGCGAACACGGTACAGCACCACCTCCCTGGGTAGGCACAGATGTGTCCCTGAGGCCTGTTTTTGAGGCCACCATGCACACTAAAAAAGTTACTATCCTGCATACAGAATTGTTAGAGTTGTTACAGTTTTTTCTCTCCCTTGTATTTCACATAAGCACAAACTGAAACAAGTAAAAACATGCAAAGTTGCAAAGTTTTGCTTTTTGGTATGAACACATTAATTATAATGTAAGAGGTTTGATGCAGTAATAAGTTCAAGGTTTTCATTTGCAATAAATGCAACCTCTCTTCTCTGTTAACCTTATGTTATATCATTTTTAAGTCCATTTATTTTCTCCTTTATATGTTGCCACATGACTTATAGCATTGTTTTTTTTTTTCTTTTTTTCTGCTATAAGTGCCAATGTGACAGCCCAGAATGACTGCTGAACGTCTCTCAGCTAGTTTCCAAGCACGGCACCCAGAGACGCCCTCCCCAGCAGGAGACATCGCTTGAATCAAAGTTCATCTTCTCTCTTCTCTTCATTGTACTGTCATAAATTCATACCTGTGTGTGTCTTAAACTAAATCTATGCAGTTTTAAGAAAAAGAAAAAAAAAACTGAGGGAAAATAGTGCTGTCATTTGTTTCCCTTTTGTGTTGTCTACCGTTTGAATTTCTGTTCAACATTTGGAAAGTGGAGGATTATTGGATGAGTTTTGATGTTCTGAGTTCATTACACGGGTTTTCGTAAAAAACCAAAAGTCGGTCTGGAAGGCAATATGTTATCCGAACAACTTAGCAGTTTGTTAATGTAGAAAGTCTACAAAAAGCTGGCTCACAGGTTTCCATAAGTTGCTCTTGAACGCAGTGGAACTAGCAGCGCACTGTAAATGAGTTGCTGTCAGAACATTTGTCTTTTCCATTGACATCTTTTTAAGTCTGATTAATATCATGCTAAATTATTTATGCACTTTTCTATTTAAAAACATTTTCATATTATTGCTAAAAGACCATGCTCATTTGCAAACAATATATTCTGTGTGAGCAAAGCAAATCACAGTTGGTCTGTTAGTTTTTGCATAAACTGTGAGAAGTTTTGGGATGTACTGTAGAAAACACACATGAAGGGACAGAAATTATTTAAAAAGGTTCATCTGGAGGTGTGAAATTCATTCCTTCAAAAAAATGAACTTTTACTGTTTTGTGGAACGATGCTGTGGACAAAGAGAAAGAAGAGAATAAAAGATAACCCTCAGTTAATTCTAATTTTTCTAAAATAATATCATAACATAGTAAAATATCTGGTATGTAGCAGGTCTTAAAAACAAGTAAATGCTGCTTCAGATGAACAACAACATATGATTTAGTACACTGTTTAATTATTTATCTCACATAAATCAAAGCCCCACAGGCTAATGTAGTCTGTAAAAGTAAATACAACCACAATTCAGTATCTTGTAGAAACACCTTTACTGAGTTTTTATTTTATTTGTTATTTTTTATTTTTCTTCTTTTGGTGTACTAACAGGCATCAGCAAAGCGAAAAGCCCACAGAGTCTGTGTTCTCATCATAATATGAAGCACCATTTTGAATCTTTTTTCTTTTTTTAATTAACTAATTACAAAAGACAAGGAAAAAAGAGGGAATAGGAGTAAAAGGCAAAGAGAGGAGGAAAGGAAAGAGATTATTTAAAGAAAAAAAAGAAAGACAACCAGCTGCTGCATCTGTGGAGGACAAGAAAACACGTAACGGCCAAAAAAGCAGGAGCTTCAGGAGCCTCTGAAAAAAGAATTAATGAAGAACAGCACAAACAAAAAAGGAAACAAACAACAACCACCAACAAGCCTATGAAAACTTTAACATAATCACTGAGAATTATTGCAGCCACATGAAGACAGCCATGGAGTGAGCATGCAAGTGAATTTGTGAGTGTGTAAGATATACAAGAGGCTTTAACTGAATTGTGTTTGATAATAGGAGGACAGCGGCCATAACCGCCCCAGACAAGAGACCAGGAGCAGACAGGAAGGGTAGAAGCACCTTTAGAAGCAGATATTTAGTCAATAAAATAGTGTGAACTTTCTTTTACAGATTTTCTGGTGATCTTTGGATGGTTGTGATGCTGTAGGAGCCGGTGTTGACCAAGCCTCAGCTGTAGAGTAGTTCATGGTTGATTCTATCGTACCAAGGTGCCTATAGGCCCTGTGGTTGTAGTACAAGCCCAAATCATCACCCCTCCACTACCATGCTTGAAAGTTATTATGAGGTGTTTGAGCTGATCGGGTGTATTTAGTTTTAACCAAAAGTGAACCCTGAAGCCAAACATCTTCATTTTTGACATTTACCCAAATGGCATTAGCCCTCCAGAAATATTGTGGTTTGTTCAGATGCTTCCTTCAGGTATCCCTTTCACAGATACCATACTTGCTATGTTTTTTGTTTGTTTTTGTTTTGTTTTGTTTTTTTAGTTTGTTTTCTGTTTAAATTATATGGTCATCAATTATAACACTTAACGCATCTTTGCTATTTCCATGATCATCATATGATCTGACCTTTGGCTGAACTTGCTAAAACATTCACAGCTGGAGAGACAGGCCCAAGGGAAGTATTGTTCACCCGCCAACAGGGCAAATGTCAGTAGTACAGGCAAGGGGTTTCTGGGTCATACACACAGGTCACATTAAACACACACAAAATTTGAACGATTTAAGATGTTGCAAAATAAATTATAGACATGTTATGCTCATAATCAATTCCAGTTTATTAATTTTATATAAATATAAATATCAGCACAAATATGAAACCTCAGTGTGGTCCTTTACACACAGAGTAGTATCTCATGTGATGTTGTTCAGGTTGTATTTATCTCATTTTAAGAGCTGGTAAGGACCAGATATATACTCCTTTAAACTGAAAAAGGGTGACATTTTCTTTATCACATGCATTTATATAGATGCACTAACCATCCTGGTATCTTGCAGTCATCTTTATAAATATGCACATAAAAATAAACCGTGAGGATTCTGCTTGCTGAGCAATAAAACAGAGATTTTTATATTCCGACCCAAGCTTCTCCAGTGTGTGGGAGTCGGAGAATGTAAATTTATTTTGCAGTTGGATTTGAATTCTCTTTGATAAAATGCCAAAATTAACAGGACCAGATACAAAAGCAACGTTTCCTTTGAAGCAGTTTTCTCGCGTGGGATTTTAAAGGGTATTCACCATTTTCGCACAGTTTACTCTGTCCCTGCAGCCATAAAGGTAATGGTGAGCATTCGTCATTTATTTCACGTAACTTGTAGCGAGGTAACCACCTCAAGTACACTCAGCTGTGGATCTTTGTGCTGCATATGTGATGTATGTGTAATTCACAATCAAAACCACAGTTTCTGTGTCTGCATCACATCTGCTTTTATCACTGGAAGAGAGGACTGAAACGTCAAGGGAACATAAAGATTATTTTTCCTAAATTCTAATTTTATGGTTAACTTTATATTTATATATTTTAAATGCTTTTTCATTAACTTATGCACTGCAAGTGTGTCGAAATGTCATTAGTCAGTGTCCATTTGTTTCATTTCATGACCTTTCAATCTCACTATCAAAATTATGTCATAGTATATAAAGGATGTGTCTGAAACATCCTTTTGAAAATAATTATATTTTAATAACTTTTTAAAAGACTACATTTTGTACCTGATGTGCAATTATGTAATTAAATTACCAGATTAAAACTGTGTCTTTTACTTTAGTACTATACAAGGTCAGAATGTTGCATATTGTAAAGTTGATTTGATTTGGACACAACACAGTGTTTTGCATTGGACTGTCTGTAATGTGGACTTAATGTACTGCAAGTTTTAAAGATTGCAAATTAAACACAGCTTTTCTCACAAAAGATGTCACTTTACTTGATTTATCGTGGCCTGGACAAACCATTCAGCTCTCATTCAGCATATATGGGCTTTTATTTTTCTTTGTTTTCATTTTACAATGTTGGCAAAGTGTTTAATTTACAATAAAAGCAGGTCATCAGATTTCTGTCTATTTTTTTTTTTAACCTTCATTGTTCTAGTTTGTTCAGAGACTAAGAAAATATTTAACGCCTTAGACTGTGTTAACAATGTACAAAAGATTAAAAAGAAAACCAATGTCCTCCCAATGAAGAAGATGTGTCATTAGACAATAATGACAGTAATGTAATCTTTTCCTGACTTTAATCTGAATCAGTCGCTGGAATGTCCTAACAGAACAGCAGTTGAGAGGGGACATTCTTGTCTCCTTTTCCTGGCTCCTGGCTGAAAGGTTAGAGGGGTCATTATAATGAAAACATGAAAGTTTATGTGTTTGAAAGCATGTATTTGATGGTTTTATGTGAGCAACAAACTTAATAACTCTGAAAAACCACAGCCTGGTACTTTGTTTCTGGTGCCTTCGTCTAAAAATATGTCATCCAGAGAGCTGCTCAGACTTTCAGGGATCTGTGTCATCACAGATCATGATCAAAGAAGAGTTATCCAGCATCCCCATCTTCATCACCATCCACAACTTCACATCATGTTGCTTTCATTGGACTTTGAAAGTGGGTATTGCAAAGCCCTAACATAGTTTGGAAACAAACAGGAAGTTGTAGGAGAGTTTAATCATTCCTGTCCTCAAGAATGTACAAAAAGTAAGGCAATTTGTGTTTGGCAGAGCTGATTTGTTAAATCTTTCATGGGCAAGAACCCACATGCTCAACTATTGCTCAACCCACAAATGCATGTTCCTTACAAACATGGCATCATTTAAAAGGGAAATATTCAGGCTTTCCAGCAGTATAAGATTTATTGTTATGAAACATCACTATAACAAAGAAATAATCTACCAAGCACAAATGTCCTTACTTTTTTGTGCTCAATTTATTAGCATACACGGAATGCTACAACAGATGTCAAAGTGTACAAGTGGTCATAACATAGTAAAGATGTCAAATACACAAAGCACCACAGTATCAAAGATCAAAGAGCCACATTGATTCACTTTAATCACATAAAGACATAAGAAGTCACATTGTAATGTAGGAATCTCCTGCAGTAAAACTGGGAGTCTGTACTTCATCCACAGTGTCTTAGCCGCTCTGAGGACTGCATGTCTCAGGTCAGATAGCTCAGATGTTCCCGATGTTGGAGCCACTCTGACTCTGGGTGTCATAGTTCCTAATGCCCCTGGGGCCTCTCTGGATCTCAATTTCCAACACTCGTCTGGCTGCTCTTTCTTCCCCTGAAACTTCTTGAGCTTCTTGCTAAAACAAACGTTGACAAAACTGAATAAATATGAAAATAGATCTGTGCATTTTAAACAGTTTTTTTTTTATTCTCATTTCTTAATGATTTAGCACTATACAGAAGGTATGCAATGCCTAAATAAAATATTTGCAATGTCTCTACATGTACTCAACATTTATTTCCATCAAGTGTTGCATTAATTTTTGCACAGGCCGCCACACTAGGCACTCGGCATGAGGGGTACATCTTTCTTCTCTGGTACTGCCATCACTCTGGTACACTCTGGACATTTTTCAATTGTTCCAAACTCCAATCTTTATGCTCCCAAGGACAATAAAGCTTTTTTTCTCATTTATCCTCACTTATCAGAGGCTCTCTCGAGGCTCTTTTGAATGTATGTGTGTAAATGCTCTCACTTTCACTATTAAACATTGCTGTGGGTTCTGCTTGTTGGTTTTATTTGCTTTGATTTGGCCAACCACATTCCTTCCAAGAAGATGATCTTTTTTAAATATAGCAATATCTTTTCGATGATCATAGGATTTGTCTTTCGTCTGACATGGTTGCTTAAGCCTTAAGGAATGAGAAAAGTCTCTCTGAATCATATCTTGAAGTGTAACAGATCATGATACCACTTGGCACACACTGTTTGAAATGGAAATTCCCCCCTACATTATGCACTGATGGAAACAGATGGTGCCTTCTGAGGAAACATGATGGGTCAGTGTTGGCAGATGGCTGTTTGGTGGAAATGCTGGTTGATCCGTGGTCATGACTGACCAGAGAAGTGTCAAGCTCCGTGCAGCTAGTGACAGATAGCATGTGTTCCCATAGTTGCCTTGATGAATGTGAATGAAATGGAAGAAAGCTGTTTGAGGCTGCTCTTAAACCCAGACTGCCATCATCAAGAGCAAGGTCAACTGTGAAAACCCTACACTTCATAAAAAAACCTAAAGGTTTTATGAGCAAAACATTCCACTAGGGGTCAGCATTGTCAAGGTATTTTACTATGTCCTTTGCTACAGGCTAAGATTAAGAGCAGATGTGAAAAAAAATAAAACAATGAAACATTTCCAAATACCCCAACCCTTACAAGATGTTATCTGACAGAGGACATCAAGGTACTTTAAAGTTTACTGAAAATTTGAACTAATCCCAGCTTCTCCCTGCCTGATTTCACCCTTACTAAATACCAAATAGACACATTGGTCATTGCCATCTCAAATAATGACATTAATGAACAAATGTTGATGGTTGGTCATTGTTTGCAGTCAGCTTTCATTGTAGTTCATTATTGACCGACAGATTCTAGATATACTGCCTGTATTATACAGCATGTGGTTTGCTGTTTCATTTGAAAACAAATTCCAATAAGATATACATTTGTTGTTAAGTCATTCTTAAAAAAAAATAGACAACCTTAGTTGAGAATATTAAGAAAGACAAAATCTGACCTGGTACAACAGCTACGTTTTTTCAGTCTGTCTTTACAGCTCTGTCCAGAGCTGCCGGTTCTAGTAGGTGGAGATAAGGCACCGTAGCTACGTTGTAGGTGTAAACCCTATGCTGTAGGGTATGCCGTACACTCAGAAGCACCTCTTTCTAAACTTAAATGCACATCAAATTGACGCAAACCGCAAGACATTTGATTGGTCCGATTGGTAGATTTGTTCCTTCTTCGTCTTCATATTTCCCGATGCTACTTCTAGTTTGTCATCTTCAAATTGGACAGAACGATAGTTTGCTGCAATGTCTGTAAAAATGACTGACGCTCAACATTAAACAGCAAGCGCAATGAGTGTCAAATGTGATGTTTCATTGAAAGGACAATGTCTGAAATCCATTACCTTGACACTGGCTAAGGTAATCATAGATATTGAGATGTGACACCTCAGGTCACATTGTTTAATTTAATTCAATTTTATTTATATAGCACCAGTTACAATACAAATGGTCTCTTGGCACTTTTCAGAGATCCAGAGCATGACCCCTGAGAAAATAAACTCTTCCAGGGAAGAAACCTGGAGAAGAACCTGGTTCATGAGGCCAAAGCCCAGGTGGGTAAAGGAGGAAAAGAGGAGGGGGATAGGACAGAGAGAATAAAGGACAGAGAGAGAGAGGCACAAATATATATTGACAGGTCTGGGCAATAAACACTGTTGTCAGAAGGGTCGACTGCAGGTCAGCATGTTAGTTGGTATCTTACTGAAACATCTAATAGACGCATGTAGAACAGAACACCTAAGACACTTCCAAAGGTGGCTAAGAAGATGTAGAACTTCCAGATGAAAACTGACCCACTTGTGATGGCAGAGAACAGCAGTGGTGATAGGAGAAGGAACACTGGACGTTTGAGAAATACCAAGGGCTGAAAGAAGAGCTGGAGAAGTGTGGCGGCAGATACCAGGAAAGATCCCAGATGTTAAGGAGAGGCAAGGGAAGAGTAACCTGGCACCACCAGGATTTCTGGGCCCTTCAAAAAAGACATCGATTGGACCAATCAAACAACACACAATTCATCATATATTTATAGGTCCACCAAGGGTGCCTACAGAGATTATAGATTGGTAGTCAGTTCCACCTGTATGTATTTAATTATTTATTTATTTTAAGATGTAATCAAAATCCAATAAAATTATATCTATGGACAAAGCCGCTACAGTCGTACACGAATTTTAAAATCATAATCATATTCTCTTACACTAGTTTATTTTTTTTTTGTAATCTCATTACGTAATTCCACCTGCATGTCTCTGCCCAGTCTAGTTTGTATAATGATGATATAGTTTTGGATAACAGTAACTGTAGCATGGTTGATCTGTCATGCGGGGAAAACAGACTGACAGGGAGGAGCTGCAGTCACAACAGCGTGAAGAACCCATGATGCAGAAGCTCGTATTTTAGTGGAAGGAAGCGGAAATAGACGTCGACAACCCTCTGCTACTAGCCAGCCTCAGTCTGGCTCCTCGAACGGGCTGTAACGACGTTATCTGCGGTCGTCTCTCTTGTGGACGCAGAGGGAGCTTAGTTACACGATAGCGTTTTGTTTATTACGGGGGCCGCTGTGATACACAATATCGCGACTGGTGAGTTGTTCTTGTGCTTTCTCTTCCCATAAAAGTTGTGTGCTGTACTGTAATCTGTCGACGGCCAGTCAGGTTCAGTAATGTTAGCAGGGCTAACTGCGCTAGCAACAGCAGCCTCTGAAAAAAAGGTGTTTTCTTCCTTTTCACATTTTCCAACCTGATGTTGGTCAACGGGCCTCGAATGTTAACAAATCTCTTTTCCCTTTTAAACATGCCACTAGTTTTCCCCCCACCAGTGTTGAGATATATATATGTATTTTTTGCCACGGATATAAATATTTAAGTTTGTTAATCAGACCGCATCGCAGTTATTGTTGTCCGACCGTTAGCTGACATGCTAGCTCTATCGTTCTAGAAGATTGGGCGCAGTCTATTCGCTGGAACAGAATCGATCCACTTCAAAGTGGAACAGAAATGGCACAAACGCGGTCTGGTGGCCAAAAGAAAACAAAACAAAAGATGGCATGTGTGTAAGGTTTAAAGTTGACGTTCACGTCTATAGTAAATAGTAGAGAGAATGATATACCAGTGGGGGTGTTTGCTGCTTTTCATGACTTGATCCTGTCACGATTGATTGACCTCATATGTTCTCTAGTGTCATTATCGTTTTATTGGCTATGTTGGTTGATCTATTTATACTTATTTTAAAAAAGTTATTATTATCATTATTATTATTTAAAGTTTTTAAAACCACGTGACGTCATTTTGACATTTACTGATTTTAAATCATTATTAGAGAGGTCCGGTTGACTCAAGAGCTCCTTGTACGCGATGATAGATGTTCGTTTTAATCCTATAGAGTTGTATTAGTGGGAGCTCATCAGAGCTGTCCGTATTAGAAAACAACATAATTGGATCACGTATCTTTTCATCTATTTAACTCCGCAAAGTTTAGCTGTCAGCTGTGGTTAGGTAAAAGCTGACATACTTTGGTTGAAAACTGGTGGTCGTTTTCTCTAGAAAGTCTACATCATGAATTATTGCGACAGCAAGTGCGCATGCGCAGTAAGCTCTTCTGACAAAAAAATTTCATGTTGATGTGGGTCGTTTATTGTCTTTAAACTACATTGAGCTTGGACACAGGTTTAATATATATTTTAAACTGTATAGTCATATGCAACTTCTGTACAAAATATGAATCAGAGTTTCGCACTGTCCCTGCAGGTGCTGCACTGTGACCTTTAAGTGAGGCCTATGCCCTAAAGGAAGGGGTCAGAGACAAGGAGGGGAGACTTGGAGAAAAGATTTTGGCTCCAGAGGTCCAGAACTTCCCCCCCCTTTTTTCTTTTTTTTTTTCTTTTTTTTTTTTAATTTGGTTACAAGAACTACAGCCAAGTAATTTTCCAGTGCGTCGCAAGAAACATGGAGGCCATTGCCAAATACGATTTTAAAGCCACTGCTGATGACGAGCTTAGTTTCAAGCGTGGAGAAATCCTAAAAGTAAGTGACAGCTGCTCAATCAATGTTAAGACTTGTCTGCATTACTCATGATTATGAAACTCTGGAGAATATTTTCATCTTGGTTGCTGTCAACGGTGAGTGAGGAGTTTCAGACCGTAAAGTTATTCTAAATCTCTTGTACCATATTTATAATAGAAATAGTTTTACCCTTGAATATATTGTGGTTTCTTGGGCCATTGGATAGTTTGGTGGTTTTACAGACAATAGTCCTCCTGCAGTGATTGTAGGTTCAGCTCCTAGCCTGTAACCCTTTGCTATGTGTCTGCCTCATTTTCTTGTCTGTACACTCTCAGTAACGGCCACTTGAGTCACAAAATCAGGAAATCACATTTAAGGCTTGAGTGCTACTTCTTGTTGAATGAGTAATCGATGAATATAAACACATTCATTCATTTTTCGTACCTGCATTAACCTGTTCTATGCTGCTGGGGGCACCTGGACATATTGCCAGTCCATCACAGAGCCAGCTCAGGGGCAAATGAAATGCAGTATTACCATACAATACTGATCTTATGCAGAAGGCACAGTTATGATTAAAGTGCTGAAGTTTTCATTAGAAACTAGTTAAAGCATGCAGTCTGAATCCTCAGGGTTGTTCAGATCTCTGGGCTTGATTAGCTCATTTTAAGCTTTATGCTCTTGTTGCGTTCAAGGTATGCATCATTCTGCACCTGTGATGTCAAGATAATGCATGTGAAATAGGTGAAAGTGTTCCTGTTCCTCGCTTTGGATTTAAATACCATTGGTGTAATCCCCCCGGTTAGTGCCAGTGTGATGTGAAGGACAGAATGGAAATGTGAATGCAAAGATTAGGTTATTCTTCTTATGTTTCAAGAAAATGTGTTTGACTGAACATTCAGGATAAAAAAAATCTATTTATTAATGCATGACATTAAAAACGCAAAAAAAAAAAAAAAAGTCTTATGGTTAGTGAACATTATATTCAGAATCGCTTACAGTCCGAAGTGGAGATGGTTCTCAGAAACATTGCTCTTAAGCTGTTGGCTTAAGAGAGAATATCTTCTTATGTATTACTATTTTAAGGACTGCTTAGTTCTTTGCATTTTCAGTGTCATCTGTCAATCTGTTTTAAACTCTAAATTGCTGTTATGGGCAACATTTGTTTCGCATTTACAAAAATAAAATGCAAATAAATGGAGAATTGTTATGAAATTGACATTTGTACTTTGAAGTACTCGGTTTTAGAGTCTTTAGTCTTTTTTTTATATCAGTTGTTACAGATGTGCTGACTGTTCTGTTGGGGCATGATCGCTGTTTTATCCCAAGACACATTTCACCAGAGAGTCTTGAAAAGATTTCTTATCTCAGCAAGGGGCCTAAAGAGAGAGAGAGAGAGAGAGAAAAGTCGGCTTAGCGAACACAGAATCCAAATACTGAGCTAAAGACATATTCTGCTTAATTTGCATATGTGATGAGAAAATACCACAGTGTTCCTCTCATTTTAACAGCCAGCTGTTTTTGTTTAAAAATACAAAGCTTTTAAGCAGATTGCAAACTTTGGTCCAAGAAGTATAAGAGTTGTTAAAGCAGAGATGTGCATATTGGTGATTTAGTAATTTAGACTAAGCAGAATATCACTTGATGAATGTGTTGGTTGTTTTTCTTTTACTTGTAAAAGGCTGATCATTTTCATCAAATTTTCATTTCCCCAAATTATGCTTTCCACTTCCCCTTAGCTTTTGCACTTGGGGTGGGGTTGATTGTGGCCAAACACATCCTTGGTAACATTGTAAATGATCAACTCTAGAAGCAATGACATAAAAGCACATTTCAGTTTAGGTTTGTACAAAGACTGGAGAAAGGGGGAACACCAACACAAATGCTCCCTCCAGCAGTGTCCACATATCATCTAGGTTACATTTTGACTGTGGTTATACTGTTATTTTTGTTAATCATTTTCTGTCTTTTTAGATTGTTTTTATTCTTTTGTTTCCTCATTCAACCAGTATTTATGAGTATGAACTCAGAATGTTTCACCCTAGGCAACATATGACAAACAAGATCAAACTTGATCCCATTGCTCACTGGAACCAACTATTTGCTACACCTTGTTTAAAAAAAGATGCTCCGTTTGTTAAGCTTAATGTATTCGGGATTTGTTATATAGCACAAGTGCGGTACCTCATATCGGTAATGAAGTGCATGATGGAGAAAGTCATGTCAGTCTATGCATTTGAACTCAATAATATCTCAGTAAGTTAATTGAAATAAAAACAAAACACAAGTATGCTGTCAATGATGACCAGTGACTTTTCAGTCACAGTGGTGAGTGGGACAGCTGTCATGTGCAATGATTTTAATGCTTTTGTGGTTGTGTAGGAAATGGTAGCAGCATAGATGGCTTCATAGGCTGATACTCACGCTAAGAAACCATGCAGTCATTTTTGCTAGGTCGTAAAGAAAACATATTCTGGTTAAAAGATGCCACTCTTTCTGTGATTTAGTTTACATTTTGGTATTTGAAGTGACTAACATGCTATATTTATGATGGCAAACCAGCTCAAGTTCAAAAAAGAAAAAAGACTTTATTGCCACCTGTTATCTCCACCCACAACTTCTAATCCTACATCATTTTCTGTGTCTTGGAAGCTGAAACTCTTCTCCTCTGACTTTTTTTTTTCACTCTGCATCTAACAGCAAATCCTTATCAGCAGTGATATAAATCACCTAATGTAAGAAATAAATTGTCTGATCATGCTCTACCATGC
>JBAMYA010000023.1:13127942-13138505 GCA_037176975.1 Arrhamphus sclerolepis | reverse complement strand
GTCTGTCAATGACCCACTGATTACAGCCAGGTGTGTTTGAGCAGGGAAACATCTAAAACATCTAGGATAGTGGGCCCAGACGACCAGGATTGAAGAACACTGCTCCAGATCTTGACTCTTTTTTTTTAAACTTGCCGAGCTGAATCGAAACACCAAGTGTAGGAGGTCTCTTTGATACCTGATGAAGGTGAATGATCATGTTTTTAAATGCTGATCTACATTCAGAGGTAAAATCACTGCTTAATGCTTGTCACTTAATGAATACTTCTAAGGGGATGGGTTAATACAGTATCGCAGCTTTGTCGTCTTTATAAACTCAGAGAAGGTTATTCATAAGAATACGCCTGAACAAGTGAACAGTGCAGCAGGGCTGTTTTTCAACTTCACATTACAATTAATGTGTGGGTTCACCCCTGAAAGAAATCATTCAGTCATATCCTGTACATACCACAAGCTGCAAAAACAGAAGCTAGCATGTTCACAGGGTTTTACTTTTGACTTTACAGAAGTGCACTTGAAGCTGTAGTTCAGCAAAAGAAAAATGGATGAACGATGCACCACCTTGTCAGGAGGTGCAGAAACTACACAAATGTGACTTCTTTGGTCTGAATCCCTCCCGTGAATCTACTGCTTTTATGTTTACTGGTCTGATTGTGGTAATATTAACAGCTTTTTTTTTTTGACATATTGATAAAAGTATTAGTTACATAAGTTCTTCATATTTGCATATTTCAACATACCACTCACATGCAGATTCTTAGTATATTGCACTTTATCTGTGAGCAAATTGAATAATTAACCTCTAGGCATTAATGTTTGATGTATTACTGTTTTTTTACGTGACATGTCTGGATTTATCAAGAAGAGGGTTTGAGGGAAGACTGTGGAGGCAACTCTCCTCATATCCAGCACAGTTTCAGCTTAGTGATACAGTGACAACTGAAAGCTGTAATCTGACGGTTGGCAAGTAATGATTACCGTTTAGCTAGCAGACACGCGTGATGCAGTTCTAAATTAATCTGCCAGTATCAAAGCTGGCTTTTAAGATGAAATGGACAGGTTTTACTAAACAATGTGAGGATGGGCTTCATATGTCTGCTTCACAATAAAGATAAAGATTGCATGATGAAGCGACTTCAGCAGAGGAATGAGAGAAGTAACTAAAACCACAAACTGATTTAAGAAATAAAAATATGGAGGAAGTGAGACTGACCTAAACAAACATGTCTGTGAAAGACAAGGGGAGGTGAGGTGTTTGAGGAAATGCCCAGTATTCTGTTTTATCTCACAAAGCAGCTATTTTCTCTGGTTTAGTTTGTTCATAACAAGTGAGCAGTGAGGTTTCATGTACTTACTTGAATCTTTTTCAGTAACAAGATCCTTTATTCTAACATTTGCCTCTGGGTTTAGTTTTGGGAGAACATTACTGCTTGTGTAGAAATGATTTGGCTACCCCAGAGTTTGTAGCACGGTTTTGTGTTGTACTTTACACGTCTCGTAACCCACTCTCTCCACCTTTCGTTTCATCAGCATCCTACGTATGTGCAAGCGCTCTTTGACTTCGACCCCCAAGAGGAAGGAGAGCTGGGTTTCAGACGCGGCGACTTCATCCAAGTCCTGGATAACTCTGACCCAAACTGGTGGAAAGGAGGTTGCCACGGCCAAACGGGCATGTTCCCCCGCAACTATGTCACACCTGTTAACCGGAACATGTAAACACTTAGACCATGTAAACAGCTACCACAACAGCATCCATCACCATCCATCATTGTTCTTGATCTCATCACCCCTCCCCACATCCAACCCCTCAACCACCCCTCCACCTTTCTTGACCATCCTACAGTAACAGGAAGAACGCAAGCAACTGAAAGAGAGAGAAAGAGAGTGAGAGAAACCGGGAGTAGTGCCGTCGTAGGCGTCGCTTTGTGGGTGGCAGCTGAGCAAAGTCGACTTTGATCCGTGCAGAGAAGGTTCTCCTCCGTTTCGAACGCCCCAGCGAGGACTGAACTGTCTTTGAGGGAAGTCTAAATGCAGAGAAACTAAAGCATAGTGCACCAACCATGAAGATAACCAAATGATTCTGCCGCTCCCACAGCTGCTTCTGTCTCAACTTCTTAACCTTCTGCCTTTCTTTTTTTTTTTTCCTTTTTTTTTTCTTTCTTTGCAGCATGTTTTAATCACTTTATTGAATTCCCTACCAATAAATCCTAACTGTTTTAAAGAAAAAAATATATATGTAAAAATTAAAAAAAAAAAAGTTTTAAAAAATGTGCAAACAAACAACAAAAAAAAAGATAAGAGAAGTGATGCCATCTACAACACAGCAAGTATCCATTTTAAAGACCATTGGTATGTTAGCCTTGTGCATCAGCCACTGGCTGTATAAATGAATCAAGAATAGAGAGAATCCATTTTTTTAAGAATATATATTATATATTTGTATGTTTTGTTTGTTTTACCTCTCATCACAAATTGTTTTCCATTTGTAAATTATGTAAAATCTTCTGTTAGTCTGGGTAAGACCTTGTAGCTCTAGAATGTGATGAATTGTCAGCCGGGTTTTGTCCTTTTTTTTTTTTTTTTTTCTGACTATCTGAAGTCTCAGATAATACAGTGTAACATTTAAAGCATCATAAGTTCAGTTCTGATAAGGTTTCTCTTGTCTATAATGTAAGTACAGTCAGTTCTCTGAAGAAACTAGTCATGTCAAGAATCTAGCGTTGGCCAGCGAGACGAGTCGTGAATGCTGCAAAAACCTTTATTAAGGACCCCCGCTACCTTTTATTTATTGCAGCCATTTTATTTTGTGAATGTAGCTGACTGAATCTTTAGACAAACATGAGGGACACACGGTCAGAGAACTGAACCACACAACCACGCAAGGGATTTTAAGAGATATGCTGAAGTAGTCGCGTTGTCAATATTCACTTACACAGAGAACGGTGTATGAGGATATGTAAAGGTAGTTAACATTTATACTCAGACACGATCCTTACATGCATGCAAACACAGACGCTCTCCTCCTTGTTATACCTGCACGAAGCATCGGGGCTGAGTTTGGATAATCACATTTAGTAATCACCACCAGTCCAGATCAGCAGCTGGCACAGATTAACAGTTCAGAAATCTGAGAGATTGTCTTTTATGATAAAAGCTTGAGAGATCAGGAGAAGTTATGTAATAGATTTTTTTTTTTCTTTCTTTCTTTAGTCCAATGTGGCGTGTGTCAAGCACTTTTTTTTTTTCGGTCTGGTCCAGTGTGTTTACTGTGTTTGTGTTCTTTGTTTTGTTTTGTTTTGTTTTTGGTTTCTGATTCTTGTTCTCTCTGGATAGTGCCTTTCTCTCTGGTGTTTCAGTGTCTCCAACCTGCTACTTTGAACCCTCCTCCCTCCTCCCTCCCCCAGGCCTGCCAGGCCTCCCAGTCCTGCAGTGAGAAACAGTGTAAATTATCAAAGATGTCCCCTGCAGCAGTACTCACCCTTTCACTCCTCCTACATCAACCCACTTCACCTTTGGTCTCACCGACATGGAACTCTTCTTATTTGTCTTTCACCTCGTCTTACCTAATGATACTGTTTTGTTTTTGCTCTTTTTTTTTTTTTATTTGCATTTCTTGTTTTGTTTTCAATTAATAAAATGCAATTATTAAAAATGTGTTTTTTTTGTGCCTTCTGTTTTGCTTTGTTTTTTATCTTTCTATGGGCTCATCAGCTCCAGAAGGAGTTGTATTGATGTTAAGGAACCTCTGTTTGAAGTCGAAGAGATGCCATCTCGGTCGAAGTGTCTGCACCTTCAGCTCACAGGGAATCGGTTACAATTCTTTGTATTAATGTTGTGAACACCAGTTTAGTGACTCGGTGATCAGTGAGCAACTCGATGGTCATATCGTTGGATTTTGGACGCTTGGGTGAAGAGAGTGGAGCCGTCAGCCCATGGAGGGATCAGATGCTGGACAGACCCCCTGCAGACCTAAATGGTTTGGGCTTTATTGAGAACGTCATGCAGAGGAGCCTGTCAGAAAGATCTGAAACTCCAGCACAACTTCAGTCGTGTCCTGGGGGTGTAGCCCAACTGTAGCCTAGTGCTGCAAAACTGCTACAGCGAGCATGTTAGCCACGGTCTGGTGCACTGTCTGCTCCACATTTTGACTTTTTAGCGCTCAGAGTATCACTTAAGCTCTTCAATCCTGCTCCTCTCCGCCTTCACTTTTGTCACAGAGTGCCTTAAACAGATGCTGTTATGTCAGAGTTGCTTTCCTCTTTCAAGCCCTCTAATCTGGAATCATTCAGGGCCTGAGATGTATCATCCTGCTCTGGTGCATCTATTCATCTCTTTGGCATTTACCAGGCATATTATGTGCTGCGACCTTCACACTGATTCAAATGAAACTAATGTTAAAAAAAAGTCCATTACAGTAAACACAATGTACAGCAAGAGGCCATTCAGTGCCTTCTGTAAAGTGCAAGTACAAACTCTGCCTCAGGGGTTTTTCCCTCTCAAGCCTGAGGAGGCCATTTGCCATATGGCCCTGCTATAGAAGTCAGCAGAAATAATGTAAGCTTTAAAAGCGCTCTGCGGTCTACTCAGTAAAGACATTTTAAGGTGACTTTAGGATTTGTGAGTGAGAGGTACATTTTGTTCAGAGCAGAGAAGATTATCGGTGTGTGAACTGGTGTCCTGTTTATTCCACTTCTGCACAATTTTAGTTTCAGTTCGTCTGAGATACCCACGTGCGTTGGCACGGCTTTCGTGGACTGAATATGTAGGTTGGCATGAAAAATAAATCCAGTCTGAGAAGGAGAGGCAATAGTGGAATGAAGACTTAGTTGCACCATGGGACACAACTCCAAGTGAAGGCAACAACAACAACAAAAAAAGAGCTAATTCAGTGCTACCAGGGTCAGGGCTGGGAGGAGGGGGGGTGTCTGACATCTGACATCTGACAGGCTAACCACAGTGCCCACAAAACCAAAATCAAAAAATGTGCTTGAGTTTCTTTTTAATCTTGGGAATAACGGGAGGGCGAGAGGCCGCTGAGTCAGAGAATGTTTTTGAACGGACTGTTGTAAACTGAAATTAATTGCAAATAAAACTGCCATAAAGAGATTAAAAATTATTATGAAACGCAAGAAAATAGCTACCCATAGAAGCAAGATGCTCAAGAGCTGGAATGATAAACATGTGCAGAATGACTAACAAAACCTCGAAAATAATAGTGAGAAAAAGGAGACAATAAAATGTTCTCATGACATGTTTTGCTTGTATGCAGTGACTATAGATTTGTTTTACATGCCTGAGGTTATACATGTGTAAAAATGTTATATGTAAAAGGAAGCAGACTATTTTAATTCTATGACCCTATATATTTGAACATTGAAAAAGAAAACAAAGCTCACAGCCCTTACCAGGTCTTTAATTATGTAGATGGAATCTCAACATGTCATATTACACTATATTATTTATTTATCAAAACAAAAAAACTCAGCCCAAGCAGTGTGTGAAAAACTGGAATATACTCAACAATTCACTAGTTTACAGAGCCTCCTTTATCAGCAATAAATTGAATCAATAGTTTTATCAGTCTCAAATCTTTGTTGAGCACTTTTGGCCCAAACTTCTTTAAATGATGCAGTTCGCTGACATTTGGAGGCATTTATTTATTCACAGGATAAAATATTTTTTTCCCCACTGCATTTCAATCAGGTTGAGGTCTAGTCATTAAAATACTTTTATTCTTTGATAATTAACTCTATGGCAACAAGGTGCACAGGTCCCTCAGCTTCACAAGTACATATCATCACCCCTCCACCACCATGCTTGACACAGAAGTCCAAGTCTTTAACCATCGATGACATGTTATTTTTGTTATTCTCGTTTACCAGTCACAATAAAACGCCTCATCATTGTCATTGTGTTAAGCGCGCCCAAAGACTCTCTACAAGGATAGACTGATCCGATTGGTTCACTAAGACTTTTGGGGGTGATTAATGAGTTTCAGCAAATGGACCTGCTGAGAGTATGTGTAAATTTCTAGGCTAGCTCAAGAAGCCTTTATTTAAACAAAACAAAAAAAAAAGTCAAGGAAAGTGGGGCATAGAGAAGGGGAGGACACACGGCAAAAGGTCACGGGGAAGGGAGTCAAACCTGCGATGGCTGCAGAGGGATGACAGCTGCTGCCGCTGCTAACCCAGTCAGCTGCCTGGCAGCCCAGATGCAGCTTTTTAAACTTAAGTGATGCTGCCATGTCCTATTAAAACAAAGGAAACCTTCCCTTGGAAAACCTTCTGAAATCAAGCCATATTTGTTCAGTCTTCTTCTAGTTGTATTGTCATGAACAACTTTAATATTTAAACATGCTTAATGAGGTCTGTGGAATTTTAGATGAGGATGTAACTGTTGACATTTTTTTGTACAGTCTGACTTTGGAATGATTTTGAGGTGAAGCATTAATATTCCAGACACTCTTGGGAAGACTGAAAGCTATTTAAAAAAATTTTTGTTTGTTTTGTTTTATTTTGTTTTTTCCTGTGATCCACAGCAACAATTGCTTCTGTAGGAACATTGCTGACGTCTTTCCTCTTTGACATTGTGTTAACACTCACCTGAAAGCTTCAAACCCGCAAACTACCAATACTTCTGCTTTTACAGAGGCCTTCACAAGTGCTGATGTTTAATCATTCAGGTACCTTTGGTAATGCACCCATACTTGCATTTTGGCTTCTGTTAAATAAATAAATGCATTGTTGTTCAAATGAGGTTGTATTTTGCTCGTCTTAAAACCTGGTTGGAACCAAATGATTTACTTATCATGTCCTAATGGATACAATTTTATAAGTGAAAGACAATATAAATCCTTTTTTCATTTGTTTGTTTTTACTGGGAGGTTTATTGGGAGTTAATTACACTGGATCACTGATAATGTGCAGAAAGAACAAGGGATTATTTTACCCACACTTATTTGTTTGCCCTTCAGAGTCTTTCTTGGTTCATGTTTACTGTGTACCACCGCGTACCACAGTATATGTTCACACCTGAATGAGCAGCACCATGCCACTAGGATGAAGTTAAATCATGAACCTGTGCAAACAATAGGGATCTCTGTGTAGGAGTCTGATACGCAATAAAGATATCAGATCACTTGTTTCAGCTGCATGAATGCATCCATTTATCTGGCACGCAAAGGTTGAGACTTTCCACTCCACTCCCCACCGGCCACACGGGCACATGAGATGAGCTCAGACACATCCGTGATGGCTTGCATAGCTATATTCGGGGGTCACATTAGGTGGCTCTGTAGAAGATGCTGTGCCTGGAGAATTTTCTTTCCAAAACATTGTAGCCCTGACGTGTATCTTGTTTAACCTGTCTTCATGCAAATAGCTTGTGTACAGCAAAGTCTGGTTTCATTGTAATTCTGCCAGTATGTCGTTGCTGCTGCCAAAATGCTCTGAAACGCTTTATAAACATGCCAAAACATTCTTCAGGCAAAAGGCAGGGTTCATCCAGTTAAATCATTTCACTCTCTGACATTAAATCACAGCTATGTGTAGATTTTAAAACATCAGTATAAATATTTGAAATTATTTATGGGCCAGTTCTCTCATGCACTTTATAAAACAGAAGAGTGCGTCTATATTTAGCCATTACTGGTAGATCACTGCCACCTACTGGCTGTTTTTTTCCACAATAGTTTTCTTGCATAATTTCGTAGAACTGTCTGTAAATTGTGTACAACCAATAATAATTAAGGTAGAAAAACTAAATTTAAGAAGTATCCTATTTTATATCTAGCATAATTTGCAGTAAAAGAAAAAAAAACATGCAGTGTTGATTCAGTGTTCAGTCGTTTAAAAATATTACATACCCATAGAAACCAATTTGTCTATAAAACACAAGATATTTATTGTAAAAACTCGTATGACAAAGATGATTCACATCATGAGCATTGCGTGTTTTGGTATTCGGAATAAGGAAACCTCAAAATAACACTATGTTTATTCTAGTTTAATAACAGTACTTTGGTACTGCTTAACAGCGTTGTGGAGGCGTTATTTCATTATATTAATGTCAGTATTATAATAGGAAAACTTCTGGCCCTTTTGTGTGTACAAAAATTTGGTGCTTCTTTGGTAAATGTATAAATTTGTGTAACGCGTTCATAATTCAATTAGAAGCAAATTAAGTAAAAAGAAAACACGTTGTCGGCAGGATTCGAACCTGCGCGGGGAGACCCCAATGGATTTCTAGTCCATCGCCTTAACCACTCGGCCACGACAACCTGACACCAATATACCGACATATTTCAATATGTATGAAACAGGTATTCGTATATGGAAAAGGAGGATTCTTAGATAATTAAAAATAAAAAATGCAAAACCTGTGTTCTGTTTTGTTATTATAAGTGTTAAATGTATCATTACATAAGTAGAGATATGAGGGAACCGTCCTTGCTACTACAGATTCTGTTTACAACAACAACAAAAAATGTTCGACAATATAATTTGGCAAATCATACTTATTAAAAACTATACTTTTTTTTTCTTTTTCAAAACAAAGCGTACAGTTGGGTTACCTAAAGTTGGATCACTTAAATTTTGAGAATGCTTTAAAGTAATTGCCACCGGTCTGGACGCGACCGTACCACGTGACTGCTCCAGCTAGGCCCCGTCGTTTGTTCAGCCAGAGAGGCAGAGAGGAAAAATGGCGGCTCTCGGCGAACCTGACGCCGGGCTAACGTTTTGAGCTTTTATGCCCGAAAAGACACAGGGGCTCCGTGGACTTACTCTGCCGTTTGATCCCTTGCAGGTTCAGCTTTCTGGCGGCACTGCCTTTGTTTGCATTCGTGCATGTCAAGTAAGCGCAAAAATTGGGACTGTAAAATAGTGTATTTCGCCTAACATGAGAGGGAAAAGGGGCAGGCCGCCCAAACCGCTACAAACCGAGGGGCCATCACCGGCTACGACCCGGGGCTTGCGACCCAGGAGGAACCTTAAGCCCAGGTTTAGGGACAGCGGCGATGAGGACGCCGATAGCCCCACAAGGGAGACCCCCAAGCCCACCAGAAGAAGGAAAGGGGGATCTGTAACGTCAACACGGGGCAGGGGACGAGGCAGAGGTGGTGGCGGTGGAAGAGGGGGCAGATGTGGTCGCGGAGGAAGGCGTTTGGCTGTGTCCAAAACAGTGGTGTACGATGACCATGAGAGCGACGAAGAGGACGACGCCGTGAGCCTGAGGTCGGAGGAGGATGAGTTTGTCGAGGAGGAACCTCAGTCCGAAGAGGATGAGGCCCTCAAACACGAATCTGACTGCCTCGAAGATGATGTCTTGGACGAGGAAGCGGATGATGCCAGCTACTGCACGGAGAGCAGCTTTCGGAGTCAGAGCACGCGTGCCAGCACTCCAGGTAAATAAACATCACGATCACCGATCATCATGTCCCCGGAGACAACGTCTCGACCTGCAGCGCCGGTGTTAGAAAACGCATCTCCGTCTGATTGTGTGGGAAGCATTAATGTTATTGTTCAAAATGGAGAATGCACACACAGGCCGCAGTCAGCTCAGTGAAGCTAGAGCAGGTGTGCTGAACACGTAGCCGTGTCACTACTCCAACTTGTTACCATTCCCCACGTGGTCTTCTAATAATTCACATTATTTCTAAAACGGCTGCCGAAGGCGTCCAGCTGTGAACACCACATCTGGATCCATCTCAAACACTTAGCTGTTAGCGTGCTAACATTAGCAACATAAATTAGCTCCACGCTGCCAACTGTGCTCGCGTAGAAAGTGATATAAACACTTTTTTTTACTATCACAAATACGTTATCTGCTATGTATGCAACGGTGAACCTTTTCAAAATTATTACGAAAAGAAGAAAATTGAGTGCTAGCTCTCTTAGCTCGGCTAGCTGCTCTTTCACTTTTGACACCTTTCTTGAATCACAAAGTGTAAAATGATAAACTCTTGAAAGTAACTACAGTTAATGTCTTCGTGCTGCTTGAGTGGATTTAACAGTAGATCTGAACAGCTTGAACGTGAACGTCCAACATGAAAGCTTAAGTTAAAAATGATGCTACTTCATTGAGCTGATGACACACAGGGACCACTTTTTTCTTTTTCTCATTTGGCATTTGCTTCTCTGTGTAATTTACTACACTTACAACAACAATGTACTCAAATATGGCATTTCTAGTCCAGGAACCACTTAAGGGACTTCTACAATGCAAAGCAGCTTCCTCTCACTGTTACACAACACATTTATTGAAAAGATTTATTCCTTAGAACAAATTATTCCTATAATTACTTCTGTTATTTTATAATTACTTCTATAAGTTAAGTTATAGTACCCCTTTGCAGGCTTTATAGCAAGGTAACTGCTATACAACTGAAAATAACACAAATTCGGACCCTATTGTTAGTTAAATAAGTTCATGACGTTTGTAAACAATAGATGGTTAGTGGCAGTACATCAAAACCGAAATTCATAAGTTATAACATAATATTGCCCATGTCTATATATATATATATATATATATATATATATATATATATGTGTGTGTGTGTGT
>JBAMYA010000023.1:13093292-13126288 GCA_037176975.1 Arrhamphus sclerolepis | reverse complement strand
AACCTATTTTGGAGAGCAGGAAGAAAGCTTCAGGGGGGAAACAAAAACTTCTTGGAATTTTTTTTTTTCTTTTTTTTTTTTTTTTTTTTTTTAATATAAATGCAAGGCTGTGAATATGGAGGAAGCAGTCCCAGAATGTCCTTGTAAATAAGAAAATGCAAATACTTGAGTTTACAAAAAAAAAACGACAAGGCAGATCATCCAGTCAAGCATACAGTGTTAATTTGTACCTTAGACATCACTCTGATGACTGACACATTCCTGTAATATATTTTTGTCCTTATGTGGCATTGTTAATACATTTCTGGACAAATAATTGTTTACTAATCTGACAGTTACAAAATTATTCCATCACCATTTTTTGTGCCCAGAATTGCTTTCATGGTGCATCGTCTTTTAAGGTGTTGGGCAAATATGTAGTTGTTGGCTTTCATATTTAAAATATGGGTGGGACTTGATTTAAAAAAAAAAATTGAATTAATTTGAGGCTTTGTAATTAATTAATTGCATTTTAATTGCATAATATTTTGTATTTGCCCCAAAAATCCTGACCCAAAGCCAGTCATTTGATCGATTTTGGGCTGCCGACACATCTTGCTCGCACTCGGACCGGGACTGATAACCCTAACCTTACACCCGGGGCAGGCGTCTTCGATCGGGGGTGGTGAGGATTTGCCAAATTTCCGACTCATAATTCCGAAATGGGGCGTTCCAGTTGAAATTTCCCACTTCAAAGACCCGACTTCCCAGTTTTTGTGGTTTCTGTGCTCACTGCAACATGCTTTGCATTTAGATGGTACTGTGGGGTTGAAGTGCCTCGGTGGTATGCAAACTCTTTCTTTTTTTTGCACAAAACCATGCTCTTATCAAAGCTTCCATCACCTAGCTTTTTTTTTTTTTTTTTAAATAAAACTTGCTTTTCATCATTCCCAGCGATGTGCTTTCACCTGATTCCTCTTGTAATCAATGTACCAGGAAATAGTGCACTAACAAACGTTCAGCTTTGTTTGGAACACATACTGCGATTAAATGCGTTCATTTCTTTTGTAATTAATTAATCGTAATTAACCCGTTAAAGACCAACCGCTCACTTAAAACTGAATGCATGTTTTTTTGTGTGTTTGTAGATGTAGTTACGGAGCGTTTGAAGGTCAGACGAGAGTTGCTGGAAGCAAAAAGGCAAGCAGAAGAAGCAAAGCAGGAAGCAGGAAGTGTCTCTGTGAGTCCAGCTGAGGACAATGCTGAGCTAGCTTCACAGCAAGACAAGACGAAGGATGTTGAGCCAGTGGAAGATGCTGGATCACAAGGTAAATGTTTTTTTGGGAAAGTCTGTTCCTCACTGAAGATCACACTGGTGCAGTTTGCACACTTTTGGATGCTAAACTTGTAATGCTTTCTGATGAAAATGTATCAAGACAGTGTCTGCAGCAGTATACCGGTTACACAATATAACCAGCCTGATTGCCTTTTATGTCACCATAGCAGCAACGGTTCAGCCTGCTACAGAGGAGAGATGCATGTCACCTGCCTCAGCTACCCAGGAGCCAGAATCACTTGAAACAGACGACAGAACACAAGCTGCTCATTCTGGGAACCAAGAGAGTTGTCAAGAAACAGGTATTTAGTCATTTGGATGCTAAACCTGTAATAGTCAAATGAACCTTTGAAACTACTACTTTAGCTACTTTTGTGTTAATAATCTTGCCCAATTCACCGGAGTCCTCAAAAGTTTTTGTTGGAGTGAAAATTTGCACCATCCCTCTGAGTTTTTGATCATAATTCCATACAGTGTTCATTTATTAAGGATCAATGCTGAACCCACTTATGGATCTTTGGGTTTTTAAGTGATTTTACAGAGTGGACCCCTGATATTTCCATCCCAGTTTCTCAAGTTTCCGTTTGTTTGCAGTAACAGAAAATGTGTCTTCTTGAAGGAAATTTAATGAGAGTCATTTTTGCAAGTGCAGTGAGCATTGCAGATTTTCTTTATGTTCTATCATTTCACTTGTGTTTATATATAACTCTTACAAACATTCTGAATACAGGAAGGATTGTTTTCTCCCATGCATTTTTCTGCAAGGTTTTACACACCTCACCAAAGATTTGTCAGGTTGATGTGTTCGATCGACTGGCGATCATATGTTGCTTTGTTCTTCACTGCACTGTGCTACTGGTTTGGCTTTGCTTTTGTCAAGAAAGTGTACATCTGTCTTTGGTCATGTTGGGTTACATTACACATCCTCTCGTAGAGATCATTGTGACAGTGTCTTTAATCTCGTCTCGTCCTTCCCAATCAGTATCGTTTTATTACTGTTTATTATTTATTTATTTTAATGCTGATATATCGGCTTAAGCAAGCTGATTAGTTTCCCATAGACAGCAATGGGATCTTTGTGCAAAGGTCAGTTTTAGAGGCTCCATTGAGACATTACAGTCACAGTTGTAATATGGGTTCTTTCTAGAAAAAGTGAACAAATTTTTACTAAACAGTTACCCATTGCACTTTAAAATCAAATATTAATGAGTTTTCACCTGTATAAAAAGACCTTCCGTGGTTGGAACATATCTTGCACCTACTGATCCTCTGAAAGGGCTGTTTGCCCCGTCGTCTTCACAAAACCTAAGCTGTTTTATTCAGGCTGAATAGTAGTTAAATGTCCTGTGCTTTGCATTGTCTCTTGTGCTCATGGTCTTGACAAGCATGTTTTTTGGCACATTGGTGAAAGGCGTCCCTGGCAGCAGCTACCACGCTACGTCTGCTACAAGCAGCTACTTATTCTCATCCCAGTTTCTAGACATTTGGGTGAGTTCCCATCTCCCAAACAAAGGGCTTTCTTCCCGGAGGCTCCACCTGCTGCCTCATCAACAAAAGCTGGATAAATATCCAAGATTCTCTGCTGTCACATTTCAAACGCAGAGCTGGAGCGTTAATTTGAATTTGCAGGATGGGTGCAGCTTGTTCTGGATGTATGTTCAAGCTTTTTCTTTCCCCTCAATTAGTTTGTTGATCGTACCACATGTGATGAAGCTAAAGAGCTATATTGAAGATTTTCATTTGCAGATACTTCTTTTAATCTCTGATTTAATATCAGTTTGGTGCGCTTTTATTTGTGAATCTTAACATACAGCTATTGCTTATATTAACCTCTAACTTCAGTTCAATAACTTTGCTCTTTCTTGTCTTTTTTATTTATTTATTTATTTATTCTTTTCTAGATGAGCACCACAAGTCGGAGTCAAACAGTGAAGTTGATGACTCTCATCTTCCAGTCCAAGATCAATCACTACAGCAATCATCTCAACCAGAAATGGCTAGTGAGAGCAGTCCAGTGCTTGGATCTGGGATCCTTAAGAAACCAGACCTGCCTGACCTTGCTGACAGGTCTTCCCAGTCATCTTTTACCAGCCAAGACAGAACAGGTAATCACTCTCAGACCGTAAAATTTGGGATGCAGACAATGATGCATTTGAAATTTAACTGCCTTTGTTGCTGTACTGATGTGGTCATCTGCTTTCTGAATGATAGAGGAACATAATGAAAGGATGAAGAACGAGAGGACAATGGGACAAGAGTCAAAAAACCATATATCCAGAGGCAACAAAGAGGTAAGGCTTGTTAATTGTTTTTGGTGTAGACTGTGAGGCGACGCTCCAAACAGCTTGACAGGAGAGTCAGTGAACGGAGGCGAGGAAATAGGCAATAGAAAAACCTGAATCTTTATGATGTGGTCGCAAAAATTTAGATAATTTAATTCTGAATTGTGGTTATTTTCCAAGAGCGAGTGTTCAAGAGAGTTTAAACAATAATCATGATACTATATGCACTCATGTATTTTGCAACACTAATAGCAAATTGTTGTATTAGTCTCCGGAATTTGTCTGAGTGGGCCTTGAAGTCACCCCGGCTTAGAGCAAAAATGCTGCTTAATTGCTAAACTATTCCTCTTCTGTTTGTGATTGTGCAAAATCTGTTGAAATTAAATTATACCCTTTAATCAAAATTCTATGTTTTGCATGAAACCTACAGTGACCAGCCCCACTTGATTAAGCAAAAGACATTTGGTCGAGATTTTTTTGTACACTTAATAAGACAGAGGAGCACAGCTGTTCACAGCATCAAAATATGTCGTTTAAGCCACAGCTCGTGTCCCTTCTTGTGTTTCAGTCATCTCCCGTGTGCTCTGGTGGTGACACTGCACGCCTCAAGTTCTTGACAAGGGAGCTGACAGTGAATTTAAATAACTTGTTCAAACTGGGTCAAGAGGGTAAATACCGGGTTTACCATAACCAGTACAGCACCAACGTCCTGGCGCTGAACAAGCATCAGCACCGCGAGGACCACGACAAGAGGCGGCACCTCTCCCACAAGTTCAGCCTGACCACCGCAGCCGAGTTCAAATGGAACGGCTCGATCTACGGCTCACGAAGTCTGACGATCTCCACGCTGCGTCTTACCATCATCCAGCTGGAAACTAGCGTCCCCGGACCTTTTATGCATCCAAACTGGGCATCACACAGGTACGCCTCAGATCAAGTTCATCCTGTTTGTCTTTTGACAAACAACATACAATAAATGGAATATAATCTTTGTCAGAAAATTCAGTTTAGATTTTCTAATATTTGAGTTTTGTTTACTTTGGTTAGAGCCAGATTAACCACTAACTGTTATTGACGGCTGTTATTGTTTTCCTGCAGATTACAAGAATGAGTTATTTTAAGATTTTACAAAAGAAAGTGGGTTTTTTTTTGTTTTTTTTTGTTTTTTTTGTGTTTGCAAAGCTGACTATACTAAGACAGGTAAATATTTGCATTTGGTTTTTGTAGAACCAACTGGAACAAAGCAGTGCAGATGTGCAGCAAAGCCAGGGAATTTGCTTTGGCTTTAGCTATACTGGAGTGTGCTATCAAACCAGTGGTTATGCTGCCTGTATGGAAAGATTCTCTTGGACACACAAGGTAAGAGGATAAAGACACAAGCAGAAACTGTGTTACTTCCCAATGTGTGTGTGTGTGTGTGTGTGTGTGTTGTGCAAACAGACAGAATACGTTACAGAAGACTAAACAGGACTTTGTTATTCATTGCCTGTGCCTCAATATAATAGATGTGCATAAGCAGCAGAATTTTCTTTTTCTTTTCCAGCGCTACATCTGTGCTTTACTTTTTGGTCAAATTCTGTTTGGTCCTGCTTTAGGTTGCATCGCATGACCTCTATTGAGCGAGAAGAGAAAGAAAAAGTGAAAAAGCGAGAGAAAAAGCTGGAGGATGAGGAGACCTTGCAGCAGGCCACATGGGTGAAGTACACCATCCCCATCAAACACCAGGTAACTTAACATACCACATCCGTCAGTCAGCCATGCGGTAGGATTGATGGGATCAGGACCGAGTGCATCAGAGGGACATATCTATTTCAGTGTTTTCTGTATAAATGCTCTCTGAAATAATGGCCGTGCTTTTTTTTTCAGGTGTGGAAGCAGAAGGGGGAAGAGTACAGAGTGACAGGTTATGGTGGTTGGAGCTGGGTCAGTAAAACACGTGTGCCACGTTTTGTTCCAAAGTTGCCAGGGAACACAAATGTGAACTACCGCCAACAACTGGAGGGTGAGGACTAAACTGCTTTTAGTTTGATCAATGTTAATATCATGGCACTCAGATGTACAAGATGTTTGGAAATAATATTATGACACCTGAAAGTTAGGGGTTCTCCGTTTGTCTTATCAGCAGCTAAAATGGCAAGAGAAATTGCAGGCGCTTGCACAAATAAGCAGAAAGAGATGGCGGAAAGTGAGAAGCAGGTGGCTGAAAACACAACGGATGATGACAAGGAACATGAATCCATCACGACGTCATCTCAGGCCACTTCCTCAACGGATGATGGCAAACCTCAGACCACCAAAGAGGAACAAACACCTGCAAAGGAAGAGCAGGAAAGAAACGCAGAGGACGAAAAAGATGATGAAAAAATGGAAGTTGACTCTTCAGCTTCAACTGACAAGAAAGGTAAATGTCTGAAGTGAAATTATTTTTCTTTTTTTTTTTTTTTTTTTTCTTTTTTAAATCTATTGATGTCTTTTGTTTTGTCTTGTTTTTTGTAGATGAAGACGAAAGCAAAGAATCTTCCAGAGAACCCAAGAAGGAAGAAACCACGGCATCAAAAATCTTCTATGATGTTGTCAATGTCAGTGAGGGCTTCCAGCTGCGCACAGCTTATAAGAAGAAGGTAAAACCGTCCAAACTGGATGGACTCTTGGAGCGTCGGGTAAAACAGTTCACTTTGGAGGAGAAGCAGAGACTAGAACGATTGAGGCAGGCGGCCTTCTTGTCCAAAACTGCTGCCACAAAGTCCACATGTGGGATTAAGACCGAAGGATCTTCATTAAATAAACAGCCTGCTACAACTCTGAGTATCAAGGCAGAAGAAGAGGGGGAGAACTTTAAGGTGAAAGATCAAGTAGTTAAAAAGCTTGACTTTGAACAGGAGCATGTGAAAACAAAGATGGATGGTATGGATCTCAAGTCAGACACTACTGCACCCAGCCAGAGTAAACAGGCCGAGGTAAGTGCTGCACATACGAACAGCGAGGAGGTCTGCGATCATAAAGAAGTGAACGGGGAACCTGAAGTGAACAGTTACTGTATATCAGATACGAATGAAAGCAAGGAAAATACACAGAAGCCGGGTGTGGTTCGAGTGGGAGAGAATGCTAAAAAACGTGGGTATGACGAAATGGAGCAAAGCAGTGGACAGAACGACTCAGAGAGCATAAAAGTAGCTCAGTGCGATACCAGTCCATCACAAGTAAATGGAAAGACTGCACCTGCAGATCCAAACATTAACTCAGATGCTGCAATTCAAGGTGAAGGTGTTACCAAAGAGCCCCCGAAAGAGCCTGTCAAGTCTCTGATGAATGGAAATCTCTCAGAGGGTTTGTCCACCATAGATCATCAACCTCCGCTCAAAGTCCCAAAATTAGAGAACCATGTTGGAGATAAAGAAGAGTCTCTTAAGAAGAGCGACAATGTGATCGTAAATAGTGAGGGTGCAGTGCCTGCTAAGCTTGAATCAACGAGCTTGTCTTGCTACAATAGCAATAATACAGACAATAACACCAGTAATGAAGATTTAAAGACTTCCATTATGAATGTCTCCTCAAAGGAGTCTCAAAATTCCCTCAGTGACACATCTGGCAGCATTAGTAAACCTGACGTGACTTCTCAGGCACCAAGTAGCTCACTTTCCTCCTTTACAGTGTCCAACACCCAGTCTGGCTCTGAGGCAGCCATGTCCCAGAGGAAAAGACATACTGACACCAAAGTGGGTGCCTTCTCTTCCACATCAGCCAGCTCTATGACAGTTAGTAAGGAGAGTTCCACTCGAGACCGCGTCAGCCTTCTCAGGTTCTCTAAATCCAAGAAGGCTCGCTCAGGCACAGCCCTACCATCCTATCGCAAATTTGTCACCAAAAGCAGCAAGAAGAGCATCTTTGTCCTCCCAAATGATGACCTGAAAAGGCTGGCAAGGAAGGCGGGCATTCGAGAAGTACCCATCTTTAACTACAATGCCAAGCCTGCCCTGGATATATGGCCATACCCTTCACCTCGGCCTACATTTGGGATCACATGGAGGTCTGTAGCACATTTAGGAATTTTTATACATAATTTTGCCTATTGGCTTCTTTTTTTCGATTTGAGAACAGTCTTATAACATTAAAATTTAACGGTACCAGTAGGATGAATTATTGTGTGTATGTCAGCATGCTTACTATTGTGGGGAATCCCTTCAGGTACCGCCTGCAGACCATGAGGTCACTGGCAGGGGTCAGTTTGATGCTGAGGCTGCTGTGGGCCTGCCTAAGATGGGACGACATGGCTGTGAAGCCCTCTTCTGCTGTAGGGACAACTCGGAAAGGTGAGAAAATTCTGCACAAATGATGCTCAGCTAAACTTTTAATTTCTCTTTTTGTAATTGCTTAAGTCTCCTGGGTTTAGTTGTATTTCAGTAGACATAAGCAGCAGTTGAAAACTGGACTGAAATTGGGAAACCTTTTGAATGAGAGAGAGAAATCCAGTTCCTTTTGAGCTGTATGACAGGATTTACAGACATAGTTGATTTTCTCTGAAGAAACGACGGACACGGACATCATCACGACAGAGATTATTAAGAGAAGAGATGTGGGGCCCTACGGCATCCGCTCTGAATACTGCATCAGGAAGATCATCTGCCCTCTCGGAAACAGAGACACTCCTAAAGGTAAAAGTTTGTTGAGAATAGTGTTGCAAAGGGACAGTAGATTTATATCAACTTCAAATAGGGAGGGAAAAAGTCATGTTTTTAAAAGCTTAAAGAAACACCAATGTAATGCCATACATAGACTTTTCGGTTGTGTAGCTAACTATATATTCTGGAAAAGTTAAAACAATTTACAACTGATCTGGACAATTTAAGAGAAATAGGTTAGATGAGCATGTGCACTCCTCATTCAGCTTGTTAGAAATTAGAGAGAAAATATATAATCAAAAATAAAAGATGTAGTTGCACATTTACAGAATGAAGATGATCTTGAGTATTGTGAAACCTTTTACAACTATAATTGTTATTTTCACACTGAACAGAAACACCAACTCCACAGCGGAAAGGCCTGCGCTCAAGTGCCTTGAGGCCTAAGAAGCAGGAGCCGGCCAAGCTGACTGGGCCTGTCGCCGTGGAGACGTGGGTGCCAGAAGAGGAGCTGGAGTTATGGGAGATCAGAGCTTTTGCAGAGAGGTAAAAATTAAATAAATAAATTAAAAAAACCATCTGATCTTTCCCCCCTGACATTATTATTACTTGCTTCTTCTGATTCTGATTCTGATTCTTCTAAGCTCATTTTCATTTCTATTACAGAGTAGAGAGGGAGAAGTCTCAGGGTGCAGAATCATCCAAAACTGGCAGCACTTTGAAGACCGCAGAAGAAGTCAAGGCCCATTTGGAGAATCAGCTGAAGCAGGCCAGACTGGCAGCCCAACAGGTGGGAGCACAGTAGTTTAACAGTCAAGACCTTTAAGATCATCAAACACTATTCACACAAAATGTTGCAACATGTTTTGTTTTAGAAACGTTTTGAGCAGCAGAGAGTGACTACCACTGCCACCACTTCCACGACGACCACCACAACCACCTCAACCAGCACTCCTGGTACCCCATCTTCCATAGGCCAGAGGACAGGTCAAGTGACACCTGGAGCCAAGATGGTCCTGGCCTCCAAACTGGGCTCCCCAGTGCCATTCCAACAAGACAAGAACTTCCACCAGTCTTTTGCTTCCTGGGTGAAACAGGGTCAGAACAGCAACAACACCTCAGGTGAGCAAGTGGAAGATGACGAGTGCTCAAGAGTTATGAACATTTTCATCCGTTGTTAGAGACAGGAGGACAAAAGGAGGATGTCTTCTGGCTTTTTGTGCGTGTGTGGGCCCTTTTGTTTCCTCTTTTTTTCCAGTATTTGACAGCCATACAATACATTGGCAAGTCTTTTGGCATCTTTTTTTTTTTTTTTTTAATCCATTTTCCATATTGGTTAACATGCTTGGGAAAATGATTTAATTGGCTGTGACGTCCACTTTCAATCCTCAAAAAAAAATCTTTAAGTCTGAGATACTGAGAGCTGTGTGTTCATTAATAAAAACCATATAACATCAGATTTTCTAAATGTCTGCTCACGCTGTTGACTTGAACCTCACAGTGGACACCGCAGCTGTAAACTGGCTGTCATACCATGTGGGTACACGTGACTGTAGGTGGTATGGTGTGTCTTTCAGCCTCCACTGGCTCAGTGGTCACAGTGGCTGGCGGCATCACCACCTCAGATCAAACCTACCAGATCACTGGCAACACAGCGACTGGGGCCAGCCAGGTCCTCACCGCTAAACTGCCGTTGCCCGCTAACAGCAAGATTGTCACGCTCAACGTGCCTTCTACTCAAGGAGGTAGGGAGCATGAGCGCCATCTATTTTGGCAATGTTTTATGTAACACTTGCCAAAATTGATGCGAGTGTCATGTGGGAGGCAATTTTGGTGAAATATTGACTGTGAGCATGGATGTCAACAATGGTAATGTTTTGTTTTTTTGTTGTTTTTTTGCTGTTGTCTTCTCTTTTGTCCTCTTGTCATTTAAAAAAAGCAGTGAAATGCTTCTTTGGCCAAACGTGTATCTTCCTATTTTTGTTTTGTGCAGTTGTTTTAAAACTAATTTGAAGTTTAGTATGAACTCCTGTGATCTTGTGAACTGGGATGTGTCAAATGCTCCAACACAGGGTACATGTCTGTATGTCTGTTCAATGTATCCGGTTCACATTTGCTCTTCTCCTTACATAATTGTTCTTATCGTCAGGTGTAGCCCAGCAGAAAGTTCTGGGCATTTTCCCATCTGGGCCTCCTGCGAACCTGAGGACGTACAGCACACTACATCCTACGACTGGCAACATCAACCTCAGAGCCACAACCTCTAATTCAAACACACAGCAGCAGGTCCTTTGACTTTAACCCTGTCTTCTTTTTAGTTTCATCTAACTCAAAGTGAATTGCCTTCCAAGATTGCTCGTAATTTCACACCTGGTTCTGTTTCCTAGGCAACTACACAGCCTGGTGCAATGGTGAGCCAGGCATCTACCTCTATGGGCACAACGATGGTCAGAACTTCAGCAGTGTCTCACCAAGGTCTGCTGTCCAACTGATCACCTTTATTCCCTCTTTTTGTACAAGCCTTACACAAAAACCACAATTATGATTCATTCATTCCAGGTCAACCTCGGCAGGCTGTGACCCAGATAGGTCATGGTCAGCAGGCGCATGCAGCTGTCCCCGGTTCTCCTTCAACTCTGAGAGCAGCAGGTCCTTCACCATTACCTTGTGCTGCCACCACAGCTGCAGGGCAGGCGTCTGTTGCTCCACCTCAGACCCAGAGACCGCAACAGGGTCAAGTAAAGCTCACTATGGCTCAGCTTATGCAGCTGACACAGGGTGCACAGGTAAAGAGGGCTGTTTTTGTTTCTTTTTGTGCTTTTTACTCTTTGTCACAAAATATTTCATTTTTGCTCTTACCATTCAAATAAATATCTCATGCATCATCATCACAATATTTGTTAAAATATTCATTCATTTAAGGTTCTAGAAATCAGTTAAAGTTAAGATTCTTATTCTTGCAGGGAGGAAATCCGGGTCTGACGGTAGTGATCCAGGGTCAAGGTCAGACCCAGGGGCAACTTCAAATCATCCCACAGGGTGTTACAGTCATCCCTGCACCTGGTCAGCAACTAATGCAGGCAGCCATGCCCAATGGCCAGGTCCAGCGCTTCCTCTTCACTCCTTTGCCTCCTGCCTCTTCAGCTTCAACTTCATCTCCCACAAATGCTACTCCTACAAAGCCTGCCTTAGCTCCTCAGACCCCCCAGACTCAAATATCAACTCAAACGCAAGTGCAAGTCCCTGCGCATGTCCAGACAACTCCTTCAGCCTTAGCGCAAACACAAATGACAGCTCCCCTTCCTGCCCCCACACATGTTACAAGCCCACCACAAAATACGAGTTGTGCCCCCAGCCCAAGTCCTGCTCCTATCCAAACTCAAGTGGCTGGTCCAATTGTTCCTCCACAGCAAACTGCACCCCAGACTTTATTGCAAACACAGTTTTCAGCTGCTACTCCACCATCCATCCCTGCACAGTCCCAAATATCAGCTCCTATGCCTTCTCTCCAACAATGTTCCACACAAGTTTTATCTTCCACATCTCCACCAAATGCCACACAACTCCCAGTGGCAAGATCCGTCACTGTGTCAGTACAAAATACAAGTCCTAGTGTGACTCATACACACGTTCTCACCTCAACCCCTGTACAAAACCAAGCCATTGCCCAAACCCACATCTCAACCCTGACATCAGACTCACTCCCTACACCAACCCAATCTATAGGTTCAGCACCTAAATCAGTACAGGCTGTCCCCCAGTCTCAAATCCAACCACAATCCGTTACCACTACTTCAGGCTTAACCGCAAGTCCTGTGCAGATGCAGGTTTCTGCTCCCGCACCTTCCATATCCACTGTATCATTCAAGCCGGTTGCCCAAGTTGTTGCGTCTGCACCTGCTACTAACTCAGCTCAAATTCCTGTTTCTGCCTCACTTCCTTCACCTGTCCAAGTTCCAACCTCTGCCCTTGCTCCTGTGTCTGCTCCTGTCATAGCTGTTATATCTACCAACATTGCTATGCCATCCCCAGCCAAAGCTCTAACCCAAATCCAAGCAGCAGCTCCAGTTCCCCTTCACGCAGCTGTAGCAAATGCTGTTGTCACACCAGTCACAGCCACCTCTACGACACCCTCAGTGCCAGGTAAAAGAAACGACTGCAGTGCTTTCAGTTGTGGTCATATGTATTAGTTGTCTTTTGTTAAATGCATAATTCTGTTGACTTCTCTCTCCTGTTGTAGCTCGGATAGAACAGAAGGCAGCTCAGCCCCAGGTTTGGACCCCAGCCTCGCCTCCAGCTCAGACGTCAGTTCAGACAGCTCAGCATGCTGCAGCTCCAGTCACGCCACCTGCCTTGGCAACTGTTCCTGCCTCTGCCCCTGTATCAGTGCCCACACACTCCCCCATTACTCCTCTGCCTCAGGCATCTCTGCCACCTCAGTCTCAAGCACAAGTCCAGCATGCTACCGTTGTATCCATGCAGCAGTTCTCGCAGTCGCCCGTCTCAGCAGTGCAGGTTCATATGACAGGATTACCAGTCTCGTCAGTTGTGTCCACTGTGAGGCCCACACAGCCTCAGCTCCAACCCCAAACCCATTCTCAGCTTCAATCCCAGGCTCAAGCCCAAATCCGTGCACAGATTCAGATCCAGCCAAGTGGTCAAGTCCAACAAGTGCCGCACATTCAGACTCAAGTTCATCTCCAAGCCCAAGCTCAAATCCACCCCCAGGTCCGAGTTCAGATTCAGCCAAGGGCACAAATTCAGCCACAAACTCAACAATCACCTCAAACCCAAGTACAAACCCTTACTCAGATTCAACCTCAGGTGCAGTTTCAGTCCCCAACTAAAACTTTGCCCCAGGTCCAGTCCCCAACCCAGCCCCAACTACAGCCAAGGGTCCAACCTCAGTACCATCCACAGGTACAAGCCTCATTTCAAGCAAAGCCCCAAACGCAGCCTCAGGCTCCACATCAGCCACAGGTTCAGTCACAGCCTCAGGTCCAGTCTCAGGCCCAAACTCAGCTTCAACCGCAACCTCATATCCAACCTCAAGTCCATCCCCAGGTTCAAGTCCAGCTTCAGCAACAAAACCAGATTCAAACTCAGGCCTCACAGCAATCCCAAGTCCACATTCAACCACATGTTCAAGCTCAAGTCCAAAGCCAGCCCCAGTTTTCAGTCCAGTCGCCCCAACAGACCCAAATCTCACAACAGCTTCAGATGCAAGCCCATGGCCAGGTCCAAGCAAAACTCCAAGTCCAGTTCCAACCTCAGAACCAATCTCAAGTTCAAACACAGCCACAACTTCAGGTCCAGTCTCCAATCAGGCATCAGCTCATCACTGTTCCAGGCATCCAGCAGCCAGTCCAGCTACTCTCAGCCCTACCGCCACATGTCGCAGCCCAGATTCAGGCCCAGATCCAGGCCCAGGCGCAGCAACAGGGTGGGACAGTTCCCCAGCAAATCAAACTGCAACTTCCTATCCAGATCCAGCAAACCGGGGGACAAATTCAAACCCATCAGATCCAGAACATGGTTACCATACAGGCGCCAACAAATGTTCAGGAGCAGCTTCAGAGGCTGCAGCAACAGCAGCAGCAACAACAGCAACTCCAACAACAACAACCAAAGAAGAAGAAGCAAAGTGAATCTAAGAGAGAACAAAAAGACCAGAACATGCAGGTAGTTAGTCCCAAGGATGGCATCCAAAAACAGGTGTGACTCATAAAAGAACACAATTATCCATTTTTCACAGCATTTACTCGTGAAGTACTTAGACATTGTAGGTACTGATATTAAATTTCTCTAACATCAGGTGGTGGTGAAGCAGAACGCTTCAGCAGAACAACTGAAACAGAAGAAGACTCTGGCTGCAGCCGAGCGAGAGGAGAACCAGAGGTTGAAGTCTTAGTAATCACAGATTTAAGAGGGAAAAAAATAAATTGTAGACATTAAACTAAATATAGCACAGCTAAAACACTGTTTTCTGTCTTCAGAATGGTTGTGTGCAATCAGGTGATGAAGTTCATCCTTGACAAGATCGAAAAGGACGAGAAGCAGGCGGCTAAGAAAAGAAAGAAGGAAGAAGTGGTGGAGCAAAAACGCTCCAAGCAGAACGCCACCAAGTTGACGGCACTTTTGTACAAGCACAAAGAACAGCTGAAGGCCGAAATCCTGAAGAAGAGGGCTCTTCTGGACAAGGAGCTGCAGCTGCAAGTACAGGTGAGATGTGGACAGAAATGTCTTAGACATGGATTACTACTAGCATGCTTTAGTACCGCATGTTGACACTGTTACATTACTAGTCTCATTTCCTGAAGGGGTGTTAAAAGCAAGGCTGCTGTACATACTATGTCTTTTCTTCTTCTCAGGAGGAGCTGAGGCGGGACTTAGCCAGGCTACAGAGAGAAAAGGAGAAGGCTCGAGCTGCTATCACCCAGGCTGCTGCAGCCACCGTCAAGGCAGCCTCTTCCCACCCCTCCCATCTCACTCACTCTACACATTCCTCTCACGGCACCCACTCAATGACCTTGTCGTCCTCATCCCATAAACGTAAGAGAGAGGAGGAGAGAGACAAAGACAAAAACAGAGAGAGAGACAGGCATCATGACAAGAACAAGAAACGGGACAGAGACAGGGACAGAGACCGACACAGGGACAGAGATAGAGATAAAGACCGTGATCGGGAGAGGGAGAGAGACGGGGAGCAGGAGAGACATCGGGACAGAGATCGAGACAAAGACAGAGACAAGGAGCAAGAGTCAAGCTCATCGAAACACAAGAAAAAGAAGAAGAAGATGTCTTCTACCTCAAAGGATCACAAGAAGGACACCAAACTGTACTGTATCTGCAAAACTCCCTACGATGAGTCAAAGTAAGCTCTTTGGAGAAGCCTTCGCTGTTTTGGTTACATTTTATGCTGAAAATGTCGTTTGAACTACAGTCACTGTGACACCCCTCCCCCCCTCGTTACAGGTTTTACATTGGGTGTGACCTGTGCTCCAACTGGTTCCATGGAGCGTGTGTTGGCATCACAGAGAAAGAAGCCAAAAAGTTAGAGGACTTTGTGTGTAATGACTGTAAACGTGGTCAAGAGGGGGGAAGCAATGAGGAGCTGTACTGCATATGTCGGACACCATACGACGAATCACAGTAGGGTTCTTTATTTGTTACAGAAACTGCTTTTAGTGTTGGTATCATGACTTTCTAATGTAATAAATGCACAGAAATTCTTTATATGCAGGATTCAGTTAGTCCATCGTGTGACTCAGAGCTTATCTGTGTCCTAACTCTGTGTTATATTCACCCACAGGTTTTATATAGGCTGTGATCGCTGTCAGAACTGGTACCACGGCCGCTGTGTGGGTATCCTGCAGAGCGAAGCCAATCACATCGACGTGTACGTATGTCCGCAGTGTCAGTCGACAGAAGACGCCATGACCGTCCTGTCACCGCTCACTGACAAAGATTATGAGGGACTGAAAAGAATATTACGCTCATTACAGGTATAAAACCTCTGCATGTGACTTTCTCTGTATCTATGTAGCACAGTGTTAGATGTAAAAATGAGAATCAGAAACCCAAAGTGCTCTATCCGACACTGGCAAAAGTAATTGAAGGCATCTTTTTTTTTTTTTTTTTTTTTCTATAAAAGACCTGGGGCAATTTCAGATACCTTTTGATGTGAGGTTTTGATATTACATATAAGCAGATTAAGCAGGAATGTTTTTTTTGTTAATATGGGATGTATTTTTTATGAAGAGATGCTGTATAATATTTTCTTAAAGGCTAGGAACCCTCAGTCTCTAAAGTTTGGTAATTGATTTACATCAAGTTAGACAATTCTCCCTACTCACAAGCCAGCTTTTTAATTTGCTTCATAATGGTAAAAGCCAAATCCATATTGATATGAAACATGAGTTGGTGTAACCCTCATCAGCAGTACTTTTGTTGTTCTGTGTGTACATGTTATTAATGCTCCATAATTTTGTGCTTTCTTTTTTTCTTTTTAATCATTCCAGTCACACAAAATGGCATGGCCTTTCCTGGAACCGGTGGATCCCCATGATGCACCAGATTACTACCGAGTAATCAAGGAACCAATGGGTAAGATGGGATGAAAAACCGCAGTATAGTTGGGGCAGCTCCTCCTCCTCCAAATGTGAAGTTGACTTTTGCCAGTATGAATGGAGAGATGACAGGCATTCATTTAATTATGGTCCTTTTCCACTAGTACCTGTTCGGCTCGACAGGACTTGACTCGGCTAAGCTTTAAGGGTTTTCCACCCAGTCATAGTACCAGCTCCTACATGCTTTTTTCATACCTACTTGGCTGGTGTTCCAACCGGGCTGAGTCGGGCCAAAAATGCAACGTCACCAGGATGCAGATTACTGATTGGCCAGAGAGTGATGTCACTGATCAGTCATATGAGCGACTCCTTCACACCCGCCATATTTAAAACTGCAACAGTGACTGCGATTTACTTTACCTTTACAACTTTATTTTTATGACTAAACTTTGATACGGCTAAAAATGGCAAGCAAGCTTTCTCCATGGTGCAACGAGGGCGCCTCAATGGCCTCATTTGTTACGTGACCAGATCTGTCACGCACAAAAGACATCACCATATTGCCATGAAGGCCGCACCCACATCGAGGTGGTACTGAACTGTAATGGAAAACGACTGAGGCCAAGATGAGTTGAGTCGAGCCAAGCCAAGTAGGTACTAGTGGAAAAGGGCCATTTGTTACGCAAACTAGACTTAAGCATGTTGATTTATCTTTTAATGGAACTGTGTGTACCTTTCAGTGTAGAGGTTACTAACGTTTTCAAAAGCCAATGAAATGTTTCAAAACAATTTCTTTCCACAACTGAATGTTTAGGATATTTTTTGATGTTGCTAATGTACGTTCTCTTTTCTCTCAGATTTTTCCACAATGGAAACCCGTTTGCAAAAGCGACATTACCAGAAGCTCACAGAGTTTGTGGCAGACGTGACCAAAATCTTTGACAACTGTCGCTATTACAACCCCAATGACACACCCTTCTTTCAGTGTGCTGAGGTGCTTGAAGCCTTCTTTGTACAGAAGCTGAAAGGCTTTAAAGCGAGCAGGTAAAAATCAGTGTTGCCACTGCTGCAGAGTTGAGTTGTTGATGTGTCTTTCCTCTCCCTAGTGCCTCTCAGGATTCTGTAAAACTCTTGACTGTCCTCACTGGCTTATGCAAAAAAAAAAAAGTCTCATGTTTATTTTCTTTTGTTCTTTTCCTCATATGCCTGTCTTTCATTTTTCATAGGTTTTCTTTGTCACTCGCATGTGTGTAGTGATTGTATTTTGCAGTAGAATGTTCATTACATGTAGACTCCAGAGTATGTTTTCTGTTATAAAAGTTGCTTGCTTTTTACTAAGCAAACATGGCAGAGCTGACAGACATTATGTCCAGTATCTCACCAGAGCTTATTGCCACGTTACATCAGTATTGTGTGTATCATCTTGCATTTATGTCTGTTCACCTTTGCTGCATGCCAATCCCATGTTCTTCTTTCTTCCAGATTGTCAGATTCTTAAAGCGGGCCAGTCTAGCTGGAGTCTGGACTGGATGCTGATTATGACATAAAAGCTTTATGTTTCCCAAACAGCAAAAGAATTCAAGAAAATCAAATACAGGGACATGCACAAACACCAAATGTGCTTTTTCTTTTCCTTTTTCTTTTTTTCCTGTTGTGCTCAAGTTTTCAGAAAGCAGTTGACAGTAATGATAACAAAACAGCAATCATGTTGACTTGAGCATCATCTCTCGTCCTTAATCAGGATACTCCTCAGTCATTCTCACTAAGCTGTGTTCAGCAGGATTTTAAGTGGGTTTTCTAAGTTGTATTTATTTCTGTTAAACATCTGGGTTGGATTGGATATAATGAAGTTGTTGACTAAAATGTACAAAGCTGCGTATTTTATTATAGAGAGATATATTTATGAGATGTTTTGTATGTTACTGCACTCTCAGTTTGACTTCATCTGGATATTAAAATGGTTGTACATACATTTTATCATGTACAGATGTGAGATATCTGACTGTATTTGTTTTAAATATTGATGGAACCAATCATTTTAGATTAGTTTTTTATGATTCTAAAATGTACTGGAAAGCGTAGAGGAATTTGTCCCCGGTCCTTATTTCACACGGTAACAAGTTTGTAGTCGTAGAAGATTTCTACACTGATAAAAGCGTTCCTAGTCAATTAGACCAACATGGCTGCAGGATCCCACGCCACCGCCTTTTGCATCTTCTCTGTCTGATCATTAAGGTGTACAGCAGTAAACAAAATGTGAAGAGTTCTCAACTCTTGCCCTCTCTCCACATCCTATAGGTCTCATAACAACAGGCTTCAGTCTTCTTCAGCATCTTAAAAAGCAGCGCACATATCGCAAACTAAATGCACTTGCCAGGAATATGGCTTTTCTGAACGGTGACTCTGACACTCCTCTGTGCAACCGGGGAAGCCAGCACTGCTGCTTTCACAGGATCGCTCAGCAGCGCCGCCCTTTGGCCATTTGAAGCTGCAAGGGGACCTTTCAGGGGGCCTGTCTTCATCAGTGGGCCTGAACAGAGGAGCGAGATTAACTGAGGCATTTCAGAAGAAAGTTTACCTCTGAGAAAACTCTTTAAGGAGATCTTTTACTTTATTTTTTTTGTACTTCATTGCATTTTTCTTACTCGGAGAGAAAAAAAAAAACAACAAAAAACAAAACCCTCAGGCCATTGTGGTCACAATGTCCACTTAAACAGGAAACTGAACACTGACGTACAATGGCTGAGTTTTACTGAGCATCATGTATCAAGTGTTTTGTGTCTGAATTCAGATATCACAGTGGAACAAAGTTTTTCATCCATTTCCAGTCATTGTTTAGTCTGAAGTGGCATGAAAGGCGGTCCTTAAGTGGACATGTAGTCTGGTTAAACTTCTATATAACCTACTGAAAGTACGGTAATAAGCTATTGTAAATGATTTGCTTTGCAGTAGTGGCTGACTGAGAAATATGAAACAATATATTTGAAGGGTCCTGCATTGTTTGTAAAAAAAAAAAAAAAATTTTTTTTTTTTTTTGTATTTCAGCTGAAGAAATATTGATGTATATGGAAGTTAATAAAACTGAAAAGACTGATTTCTTGTCTATTGAGATACCATTTTTTGAAGAAGAGTCCATAAATGTCTGGGACCTGAGGAGAACAGCTTTGGGAGAGGAATTTTGTCCCATTTCTTCTGGTATAGGAGTCATGCTGCTCAGCAGTCTAGGCTTTTGTATTGATTCTGTATTTTTATTATTGTATCATTTTAAATGTTTTCAGCTTGAACTGCAGGCAGGCCATTTCAGCACCTGTACTCTGATACTATGAAGCCATGCCTGTCTAAAGGATGTGATATGTGGTTAGGGTTTTTAAGGTTTATTTTCCAGCAGGCTTCCCATCCCAGAGGCATTAATGCACTTCCAATCAGAGGTCTCTGAAATGAGTTCCGATAAGAAATCAATTGTCCCTCTTCAATCCAGAGGACGAGAGAGAAGATTGCCAAATGAAACTGAATTTGTCAGACTACAGGCCAGTTTTCCCACTTTGCCTTAGTCCATTGTAAATGTGCCTGAGCCTAGTGAAGATAGACTTTCAAAATGTTGTCCTGTGCATGCAAGAGATATAACCTGCATTTGTACCTGTAGATGGCACAGAAATATGCGTTCTTAATGATTTCTATAAGTTGCTAAGCTTATCACTGAATCATGGTTGAAATGTCAGTTATTTTACTTGTTTGAAATATTCAATAAGTGGCCATACATAGTTGATCTATTTGCCTTAATTTATTCTAAAATCACAAATGTTCTCAGTTCAGTTTAACTTAGTTATGATTTTATGTATACAAACGCCTGAAGGGAAATTAATAATGAACAATAAGAACTTAACTTCCTGGCTGATGTCTTGAGATGTTGCTTCAGTATTTGAATTTTCCTTCTGGGAATAGAGTATTTTTTAATTAAATAATGTTCTTTCCTCGTGACGCCATCTATTCTGTGAAGTGCATCAGTCTGTCCTGCAGCAAAACACCCCCATATTTCTCAGTTGGGATGGTGCTCTCAGTCTTACAAGCTTCCCCCTTTGTCCTCCAAATGTAACAATAGTCATTATGAACGAACAGTTCAATTTTGGTTTCATTAGACCATAGTACATGTCTCTGAAAATGAACATCTATGTCCCTGTGTATATTTGTGAACTGTAATCTGGCTTTTATATGTTTGCTTTAGAGTAATGGCTTCTTCTTCTTCCTGGCTCAACAGTCTTTCAGTTCATGTTGGTACGGGACTGGTTTCACTTTAGATAATGACATTTTCTTACCAGCTTCAGCAACATCTTCACAAGATGATTTGCTTTTGTTCTGAGTTGATACATGTCAAAAAGAAGCACGTTTATCTCTGGGAGCCAGAACACGTCTGCTTCCTGAGCAGTATGATGGCTAGACATTCTCATGGTGTTTATACATACGTTAAGTCCACTAATTTTCTTCCTTATACCTTGGGTGATGTCTTGTGATAATTGGAGTTCCTATATTGCCCTTAGGTGTGAATGAGAGTGTGAATGGCTGTCTGTATGTGGCCCTTCGATGGACTGGCGACCTGTCCAGGGTGTACCCCTTCCTTTCGCCCGAAGTAAGCTGGGATAGGCTCCAGCAGACCCCCATGACCCTGTACAGGACATAGCGGGTATAGATAATGGATGGATGGATGTATTTCTTGTGATTTTTCCCATGATATCACACAAGAAAGCCAATGTGTTAAGGTGTGCCTTAAAAGGCATCCACAGTCATGCCTCCAATTGACTCCAATGTTGTCAATTAACCTTTCAGAAGTCATGACATCATCATCTAGGCTTTCCCAAATTGTTTAAAGGCATAGTTATCTTAGGGCATGTAAACTTATGACTTTGAAAATGGTAATTTCCAAAAATATATCTTTAAAAAGAAATTCTCTCTCATTATTCTGGAATTCGTCAAGTCAAAATAGGACCATGCTGGCTCTGATGTCGCCTGGGATCAGGTCCGCTTCAGGTGCTGGGGGACCAGGGAAAACTGGTGAGAAGTGGGCTACTGGAACAAGACATCCATGGAGCAGGGCAGATGTGTGGCACTTTTAAATTGCTTTGCTTTGTTACCTTATAATGTTTTTGTTTTGTTTTGTTTTTTACTGAAAACTACATTGTTTTTCAGTTATGTTAGCCTCTGGAAATTCACTAGTTACCTTTACAACATTGACAACATTTGAGCTATTCATTGGACTTGAATTTTTAAAAGATTAATCAAAATAACAGTAATAATAATGATACAAATAAAAACGTAAAGAAATGGGGTATTTTAAAGTTCATTATCGCGATATAAAAGCCAAACAGCTCTGAACGGGGACGAGCAGAGCACGTGTCTCGCGATGTTTTGTCTGGTGACGACATTTCCGCTGTCTTCTGTGATTTTTTTCAAATAGTCCAATGAGCATAGGAATCTGGATGCTGCGACTTGAACAACCCAATCAGAAGACCTTTTAGCAGGAATTTAAAGGTCTGTGCGGCAGTTTCTGAGCTTTACAACTCTTTTTCGAGGATTTGGTAAGTGTGTGTCTACGTTTTTTCCCCATTATACCACTAATGTAATGTTGCTTTTTTATGTTTTCAGTCTGAACTGATTGACAACGGGACAGTACACTGCGGTTTTCCCCGCAAGATTATGGCGGAAACGGGAGAATAATAATAAATGTGGGGAATAGTGATCGATGTGTCCTCAGGATGATATGTTCATCTCTCATTTCAACTCATAGCGAGGCCGACTTAAGCATGTTGGCTAACGTTTAAAACAAAACATTTTAATTTGTGCAGGAATTACACCACACGCGAAGGGTTTCTCTGTTGCTTGATTTGAAAATGTCTGAGAACGTGGCCCGCCTGAACAAGTTCAAGAACAAAGGCAAAGATGCCAATGTGAGTGTTTTTTTTTTTTCTTACATTCAAAGTAATGCACATTATCCCGAACCAATGATGAGTATTACAAATGATAACTGTATCTGGTTTCGACGCAGGAGCTTCGACGCAGGAGAGTGGAAGTGAACGTGGAGCTCCGGAAAGCCAAGAAGGATGACCAGATATTCAAAAGAAGAAATGTGTCTGCAGCTCCTGAAGAGGCCACTTCTCCTCTTCAAGAGAGGACACAAAACTCTCAGGTAAGCCTGTCAGCTCATTACAAATGTACATGTCACTGTTATTTTATTAAGAGTCTGCTGAGCTTACTCAAGGTCAGAAGGCTGCAATCACTTCTCTGGACATGAGTCAATTTGAAATCTTGAAGTTTTCTCTGTTTTTATTAATACATTTCCATGTTGTGGTCCCCGTTTGTTAAAACCTCTGTGCTATTGTACAATTCTGGAAGATGAGCTAGATTTGAGTCTAAAGTTGAATTAAAAACTTGGAATTTCCAACTCCACGAAGTCATACATTTGCAAGAACAAATCTCAAGACTTTTATAAACTTGCAAATTTGTAAGAAAACCATTGAAGTCTGTTTCTTCACTAATGCTATATAGTCAGGCTAATCTGTAGCAGGGATCCCCCAGTGGCTAAAGGTGGTGTCTGCATAGTATTTCTATGACAAGAAATACCTCAGCTTTTATAACAAAAAGGTTTGTCTGAAATGAAATGACCTCAATGCATTGTCCAACCTCTGACTTTTCAGACTGTGAGGCAGTGGACAGTTGAGGAGATCGTTGGAGGGGTGAACAGTGGTAATCGTGAGTCCCAACTTCAGGCCACACAGGCAGCACGGTAATATATCGCACAAGAACAGGAATCGAGGGGGCTCATTTAAAAAAAAAAAAAAAAAAAAGCATAATAACCCTTGTGCTGTTTTGCATGCAGGAAACTGCTGTCTCGTGAAAAACATCCTCCTATTGACCAGATGATCAGTGCAGGTCTCATCCCTAAATTTGTCGCCTTCCTGGGACTGTCTGACTGCCCTCCCATCCAGTTTGAGGCATCCTGGGCCCTGACAAACATCGCCTCTGGAACATCTGATCAGACTGCTGCTGTTGTGGAGAGTGGGGCCATTCCTGCCTTTATTAACCTGGTCACATCCCCTCACCAGCACATCAGCGAGCAGGCAGTCTGGGCACTTGGAAATATTGCTGGTAATTGATGGAGTACAACTTATTTATATTGTGTGCTCTTTATACATTGTGTCTGTAGCTAAGTTGGCATATTTTTCTCCGTCCTCTTTAGGTGATGGTTCAGCTCTTAGAGACAGGGTCATCAAGCATGGAGCAGTGCCTCCTCTGCTCAGTCTGTTGGCTGTTCCTGACTTCAGTGTGTTTACTGTAAGAATTTTTTTTCCCCTCCTCTTTTTAATTGAGCTCATCAGCCTCTAGGTGGTGTCCTAACTCAATAAGATGTTCCTTATTAAACTCGCTCCTTCTCGTCTGATCTCCTCACAGCCTGGCTACCTCAGAAATGTGACATGGACACTGTCAAACCTCTGCCGTAACAAGAACCCCTCCCCTCCCATGAATGCGATCCAAGAGATCCTACCTGCACTCATTCGACTTTTACACCATGATGATCTGGAGGTGTTGGCTGATGCCTGTTGGGCTGTCTCATACCTGACAGATGGCAGTAATGACCGCATTGAGGTGGTGGTCCAGACTGGTTTAATCCCACGCCTGGTGAAGATGCTCGGCTTCATGGAACTTTCTGTGGTTGTATGTATAGACACGCCCCACCCCATACACACACAAGCCTTTCCTGTATATACAACACAAAGGCTGGTGGCTTCTGCTTCATAACTCTTACAGTTGTGTCATGACCCTGAGATGAATCATGAGACCTTTGCTGAATAGTAAAATGGTCTTCCTCACTTTTCCTTCCAGACTCCAGCGCTGCGTGCCATTGGCAACATTGTGACTGGTACTGATGAGCAGACTCAGGCTGTACTGGATGCTGGTACCTTGTCCATGTTCCCTCCACTGTTGCGCCACAAAAAGGCCAACATTCAGAAGGAGGCAGCCTGGACTCTGTCCAACGTCACAGCAGGGAAGGACACTCAGATCCAGGAGGTCATCAATGCAGGCCTCGTTCCACACATGGTGGATTTGCTTGTGAGGGTATGTCAGCGTTTCAGTCAATATTTTTACTTTTACCATATATTACTTACAAGTTTACATGGAAATAATTTCATGTCATGTAAATGTGTTTTGTTGTTTGCTTAAATTCTGTAGGGTGACTACAAAACTCAGAAGGAGGCTGTGTGGGCTGTAACAAACTTCACCAGTGGGGGCAATATTCAGCAGGTGGTTTATCTTGTGCAGGCCAATGTGCTTGAACCTCTTCTGAGTCTGCTCTCCTCCAAGGACAGCAAAACTGTCCTTGTCATCTTGGATGCAATCACTAATATCTTCTTGGTGAGTGCTACATAAAGCCAAAACAGTCTTGTATCATCAAGTCTCTATGTCCTTGATGTAATGACTCCCCCCTTCTTTTTTGTTGTGGTGTTTGTAACAGGCTGGAGATAAAATCGGAGAGTCGGACAAGCTCTGTCTCATGATTGAAGAATGTGGTGGACTGGACAGGATTGAGGCACTACAGTCTCATGAGAATGAGATGGTCTACAAAGCTTCCCTAAACCTGATAGAGAAGTACTTCTCTGAGGAGGTACGTATAGAGACAATTCAGGAACCAAACTATTGTCCCTTAATTGTTCTTGATTTATTTCTATTTATTTTTTAGGAGGAGGTGGTGCAGTCAGTTGCTCCTGAAGCAACTGATGACGGTTACGCTTTCCAGATCAGTGAAAACCAGAGCACTTTCAATTTCTAGATGACTTGCTAATCCCTGTATTCTGTACTGTACCTTCATTGCTACTGTTTGTCATATATTCATGTGCCTTGACTGTTCTTGGATTGTTGTATGTATTGTACATACGATTTTTAAACATTCAAAATAAGTTTGTAAATAAAGTTGTTTGTTCCTGTCTGTCACTTTTATTTTGTCACCACGTATAATTGATGTGACTCCTATATTGTAGTGCGGATCATGGAAGCGTAGAGGTTTTCCGCCTTGTAATGACTCTTCTAGTACCCCGATTACATGTAGAGATAAATGAAGCAACTGTGGATCCATTTCAAATGAAAAATTTCATGCAGTCACATTGCTGTCAAGAGGAAAGATGAAATAAGTCTGGAAGAATATTGGAAGTTTTAAATTCTCACTGTTTTGGCATTTTGATATGCTTTCATGCAGAGGGATCAGTTAGTGATTTTAAAATGGGCCATGATGTTTTCCTTCCCCTCTAAAGTGTAACAGCTACAAGCAAATTACATGGAGTTGTGGGATTTTGAGTAAGAAAACAAAAGGGATCCTACCAGAGAGCATGAATGAATGAAAACACATTTTTAAAGGCTGCTGTTGATGGATCCATTTGTTTGGCTTTTTTGGTTTTGGTTCTGCATATCAAGATCTCAAAGGTGGAGTCCTAATATTAGACATGAAAACAGAGCAACAATGTTCTGTTCTGTTGGGTTATCTTAACTCGTGGTGGGTTCTTGGAACATTTGAACATGAATTCAAATGAAAATCATCTAGACATCTTTATTGTGGGAGAAAAGACCTAAGTCCTGAAAACATTTCTTTTCATATGAAATCAGAATCTGAAAACTGCTTAATCTTAACTGTATTATCATTTAACTGTTGTGTTGAACCTTTATCTTTAAAAAAAAAAAAAAAAAAAGGATTTTGCTGTAATAACACATGAAATGTTTGTCTCTGGCACAGAGCAGTTTAAAATGGAGAGTTTAATCTCCAATTACAGACCAGTGTTCACTCTTTTCACTTAGTGTTCTTGATTTCTCTCCTTGTACAGTCTCTCACCTCAAATTTGTGCAAAAGAGGTGAGGAAAATAACTTTTTTTTTTTTAAAGAAAAAGTTGCCTTTGTTTCAGGGCTGTCAGTTTCAGATGTGTGAATAACAGCTGTATCCATGTTGTCAGGCAAGCATTCTACAGTGTTCACAGAAACTTATTTACATTTACTTCCATGCTTTATAAAATGTTGTCCTTTTTACATGTTGCGAATTGCAAAAAAGAAAAAGGCATCACAAATAAATCTTCCTGCAAACACTGTGTTCCATTTGTACTCAAAAATCAAAATTTCTGAGTTCCAAGGCAGAAATGTCATCATTAGGACCCCTTTAAGTCAGGAACTCAGAGAAACCTCAACGACCTCTTAACATTGGCTGTTCCTGTTACTGATAGTAACAGCTGTCTTATTCACATTAAGTCAGACATACACACAGCACTGTTTCTTTTGCTTTTTTTTTTTAAATCAGTGGATGTGTTGCTATGGTATTTGTATGCGCTGGATGTTGTGCATAGTGTTGTTGTGATGTAGTGTTATTAACAAATGCTAGAGTTTTTATAGTCCAACTTTTGGAAAGGCTGTTTTTGTTTTTCGTTTCACTGTTAATTGTAATAACTGTGCATTAGATGAACACAAAAACAAAATGGTAATTTCAGACATTGCCACTGAAACAACATTTGAAATCGGAGATCTCACCATAAATGTTTGCTAGCTGCTCCAATGCTCCTCTGGCTAAAGGTATCGGGAGCCATGACAGATCATTGCAACCCTTCTATGGAGCTTCTGCTACCTCCAACTCTACCTCCTGTCTTTTCCTCTGTGCCATGGTCTCCATAGAACATTGCATGTCTCATTTTATGTGTCTGGTACACCTTTCCTTTCATTCTTGCCAATAGTTTTTTTTTTATCACGCATCACTTTTCTTCACCCATTCAAACCTGTGTGCACACATTTCTCTACTTTTCCATCTCTGTCATTCACACACCTGTATTATGTCTTGGTGTATCTCGGCAGCTACATTTTCCTTCTCCCTGCTCTCACTATAGATCACAATGTCATCTGCAAACATCATAGTCCATGGAGATTCCTGTCTAACCTCATCTGCCAGCCTGTCCATCACCATAGCAAACAAGAAGGGGCTCAGAGCTGATCCTTGATGCAGTCCCATCTCCACCTTGAACTCCTCTTGTCACACCTACAGCACCTCATCTCACTACTGCCTTACAGCTCCTATTTGTGTAAAAAAATAAATAAAAACAAGAAAAAAATATATAAAGCATTTTCTATCTTATGCATTTTAGGAGCTGAAATATATGTAAAGATATTATTCTAATGTTGATTTCTGGGTCAGGAAGTCAAAGAAAAGTGGGGTCCAGCATACACAAAATCAAAAATGAGTGTTTTCACGATCCATTATTCACATTTTTCTTTTATTATTATGTATATATATCTATCTATATAGATAGGTATATTTGTGTGTTTACACACACATATGTATGTAGATGTATGTGTGTATAGATGTCCAGTTATGTTTCCAGCAGTCACAGGCAAAAGATAAATTCAATCTCCAATAAATCAGTTTAAGCATTAAAGTTAATAATGATGAGAAGCACACCCTGGATGAAACAAGTGGCGTGAAAGAGACAAAAACCTGGGGTTGCATTGATTCTCGTTACGCCACTGTGAAAAGTCATAAACTGTCATAAACATGGACGGCTCAGTTTATATATGTAAATAGGAAATTAAAGTAAACAGGAGCTACTCATCGCCAAACTAATGCTCACACTGACCACTGTGTGAGCTTCACGGTTAAGTGCCACATGTTAGAGAAATGTCTGACTCCCACAGAGGGTGTTGTCGTCATCGATCAGCTCCCAGCAGCAGCCTCCTGAAGTGGGATCTACCCGCGGAGGCTCCGCAGTTCAACTCTCGACGAGCTGAGAGGAGGACCGAGTCCGAGGCAGCGGCTGTAATCGAAGATGTGAAGACAAATACCGCGTTAACGGCGCCCGACCCCACAGCAGCTCGTCTAGACCTTTCACCGGAGGGAACGTCATTTTTTAGTATATGCAATTCACAGCAGTGTTACGCTCGAGATTTCCCCCCTTTTCTTTTTTTTTTCTCCTTTTTTTTTCTTTTTCGTATTTACGAGCTTTCGCTATGGCAATTCGGTCCACATCCGGGCCACAATGCTTTGACTCCATTATAGTCTAAAACTGGCGGAGAGGTTAATGCACCTTTCCCCCCTCTTTTTTAAATTTTTTTGATTTAATTTTTTTTTAATATATAACGGCACATTTTCAGTTCGCACAGTGACGCCTTGGATCAAGAGATGTCAAACCAGGGGGTTCGGCGGAATGGCCCTGTGAAGCTGCGGTTAACAGGTAGCTACCAACGCTTTAAATCCCCAACTATATTCCCACGCACTAGCTAGAAAGGCTGAGTGTATTTGCTGGACGAAAACAGTTCCCATGGGCCATGGAGTTGGCTTTTCATTGACTCTTTCTCCTGTCATTTCTACTGTTTTTTTAAGAGCTACAATGTATTTAAAATATATATTTTCTTTTATAGTGTTGCCTCATATGGGAACACTGGCTCGGAGAGGCAGAAGGTAACGCTGGATTCTGATATTATTGATCTTGGAAATAGTCTTAGCCTTGTGATTGTCGCCAGTAACCACCAGCAGCCCAAACACGGGTCCCATAGTAGCTTAGCCGAGTTGCACTGCCTTTGTGTTGGTTCTGACTTAACAAAACTAAAAGGTTACCAAGGAGTGCAATATCTTACATTATTCATTATAAATTAATACGTATACAAATGCTTGCAGGGCTGTGATTCCGATCTACTGACAGTCAAAGTTGGTTAGCTGGCGTTAGCCTAGCCAGACCGCTTATTAATAAGGTTCGGCTGATATGACAGGCAGCTCCACGGCTCACAAAAGCCCACAACTGCCACTGAGCAGCGAGCAGTGCCCTGTAACTGTCCCCTGATAGACGGCTGCCCCCTTTGTTTGTTATTGTTGTTAAAGCAGGTCAGCATTAAAGTCGTTTTCCTCCCGCCTCATCTAACCTTCTCACCTCCACGTTGTGGAAACACTTTATATGTTCTGAAGCAGCATGTTGCTGTGCAGGTCTGTGTGAACATTCATCTGCCTCAGCTGTTTGGTTTGTGTCTTTTCAACACAAACAGCAAAAAGGTTTACATGAGAGCAGCACAGTGTTTTGACTGCAAGAGAGGTCAGACAGCTGCCCCCTTTTTGATGTATGTCCAGGATCTGACCTGAATCTGAATCAAGGGCTGTTTCATTCCACTGGGAGAGCCAAGTTAAATATTTAAGCTGGTGCTGTTTCTGATAGGAACAAGTGGAAACAACAAGCAGGGATTTTTATGAGGTGGATTTTAATGAACGGGAGGTGCAAGATGGCCAAGGACAGCAAGCTTTCGGGACTATGTTTATAGTAGTTCAGTGTTGGTTGAGAAGGGTTGTACACAAGAATTGAGAAGTATCAGTCACTTTGAGGAGACTGATGGAATCTCAGTTTTTTCTTGTCATGTCCTTACTGTCTTTGTGTGTCAGTGATATCCCTCATGGACATCTCACTGCAATGTTTTACTGAATCACAACTTTCACACTGAATTCAATCAAGATGAACCACAGTGGTCTCCTAGAGGAATGCTAAGAATGTGAGTGCACTGTGAAAAATGGTGAGTGCAGGACCCCATAGACCACCTCTCCTCTTGATGCTGAATAACTCTACACACCTTATCTAGACTTAATGTTATCCAGCTCTCCACGAAGCTGATGTTTGCTAGACTATAGTTTTTGTCTTTTTATTTTAGTATCATCAGGAATCACTCAACAAAGAAACTTTCTTTCGCAATTGTGATCTCCTTCACCTGAACAGCAGGTGAACAATTTAAGCTCTGTACCTGTTGCTTTCCAGTTTTGAAGAGCTCAAAGCAGGAAACTGCAGAAAGATGAGCCAAATCCTTCCTTTTAGGAAACCTGACTGAACTCATTGTGTTACTCTGCATAGTTTTTTTATACTAGGCTGCTATGTTTGCCACAATGTGAGTAGTAGTCCTAGAAAGTATAACATCATGTTTACATATCATCATACATTTTGAGCTATTCGTTTCTTTCCAGTAGGAATGTACTAGTTGTTCAGCTGGTGACAGTAATTGGCTGGTTGATCAGTTTTTTCCCCCCATCCCTCCCCCTGTTAGGTTAACACATCATGCGTTTAGTGATGGTCGTACATTCTCACGCTAGCAGAAGATGACTTCACTGTGGATTTTTTTTTTTACTAAGTTGTGGGTACCCAAAGCTAAGCACTTGTAATATGTGTGAAGTGTTTAAAATGATGTCAGAGGATGCGTAGGAGGAAACCGAAGCTACAGTTATATGGCTTTCTGATTTTTGGATCAGAATTGTGACTTGTGACTTTAGCATATGGTTATTTCCAGTATAAGGCCACGAGACATGAGTGAGAGATGTATGAAAATCTGTGGGGCTTTTTGCCCATTACACATGCTCTGCGGATTGTTGTTATCAACCTACATAGGTGTTATAGTCCATGCACGCAAAAAATTGAATCGCACACCTAAAATGTCAAGTTAAACCTACTGGAAATTTTAATGCCTTAGGCTGTAAATTTACAGTTTTCATTCTTGAAGATGATAAAGCATCTAATATAATTTCTCAAATATAGTCTAATCTATGTAATATCCCTTTGGGGATTAATAAAGTATTATTGAATTGAATCTGAAGTCTATAGTTGACTGAAGGGCAGAGGTATGAATGAGAATCATTTGACTGGACATTTCTGAAATCAGAGGTTAATGTTTGTGATCATTGTTTGTTTTATGCAAAACATTCCACACAGTTGGACAAGTGATGCATTTTTCTGCAATGATGTTTCAGCGTCTGGTATTTTTAAGATTTTTTTTTTTTTTTTTTTTTAAGGGGTTACATTTCTGAACATTTCATGTAGAATTTGCTGTAACACCATGAGCATCTTAACACCTTGATCTTTTCACATATCGACTTAGTCTTTGCTGTCCCCCGTGGAGCTGAAAGTCAGCAGTAACTTGTTGTTGATGACGTACATGTTTAATGGTATCTGGTGGGCATGTGTACCGTTTCATAGGGCTATCGTGTTTACACGAAGGTCTGGTGATTGACATTTGTAGTTATGAATGTGAACCGTTAAATCAGATCTTTACCGAATCACAGTTGTTTTGGAATTGGACAGTGTGTCTGGTAGTGTGAATGCAGCTTAAAAGAAAAAGAGGTGTCCATTATCATCAGAGTGCAACCATTTGGAGGACAGAGGTACGTTTCCTCCTGCTCAGCAATACATTCATGGTCTTCCATAGACCATTACTTAAACAAGGAACTCATTTAAGTCCAGCTGTTTACCATATATGACTTTTAAAGATTTCCTGCCTATAATTATCAAGTTGCAATTTGCTGTACACACAGTTATGCCCACTCTCTCTTAACATCAAAATTATGTAATCACTGTGTTGGTCTGTTAGACTTTTCCACATAACTTCAGTTTTTCAGTGCGTGCACTCAGCTACAAGCTTCTGACCTGCAAGTACAGTTGACTTTAGTGCCTGATCAATACTGGCAAATAGTGCCATTAAATCTGTGAAGACTTATGTTGGCTGCACAGACAGGAGGGCCTCATTAAATGTGGAAATACATCAGTGGGAAAAAAATGACGACTGCACTGTAAAAACAAAGAATTAAACTTCTAAGTCTTGGCTCCACCACAAACCCCACAACACAGACTCCAAGATGTTTTGCAAGCATTGTAAATAACTCCTTATTAATGCTAACAGGTCTAAAACAGATATAACTCTTCCACTTTGTAATTTAACTATACATAATGTTCTTTTTTTTTTAAAAAAAAAAAATCTCCACAACCAGTTAAACCAAAGATCCCACAAATGTAAAAAATGAAAGATGAATCAGTTAACTGCTACCTAACTAAAAAAGAAAAATAAGTTATCACTTGAACCGAACTAAACAAATGAGTGAGAGGCTGCCTTTGGAAAAGGACTGCTGTGATTAATATGTTTACACTGGATTTAAAACAGCTAAAAGGACTTCATTTCATGTTAAAATATCAATTTCAGTTTCATTTGAAGGAATATTTGTTTACTTTAAGGAAAGGTCATGTAGCTCCTACTGTCTCCTGTCCCTGCGTTCAGCAAAAACCAATCCATGTAATTTCTGAATTACTGTCTCAGTTGACTCTTGTGACCACTGTGTATCCCTTTCGTGTAATATGTCTCATAATTAATATTCATAAATCTAGCTCACAGAGCTACAGTGATCATGACAGAGGTGACAAAAAGACTCCAAAAAGTAATGACGGAATAAAAACTGAGTGACTGAGCACAAGACAAAACCTGTATCCTGGACAGTGTTTACAGTGTGACTTAACTGGCATTGTATGTCTCTCTTTGGAAATTTTGAATGTAGCCTTACACAACCAACGACAGAGGAAGAACGCTCTGTAATGTGCTGGAGTTTTTGAGTTCTTCTAACAAAGATCAAGTTAAATCTGTTGGTCAAAAATTGGAAATTGAATTGAGCCAGCCCTTTGCATTGGAGTAGAGGGTAGAGTTGTTTTCATGATTGATCCCCAACCCCATTACATGCCACAGAAGGGCATGCAATGCAAAATCTATGTGATATCAATATGTATAACAAAATAAATCGCTTTGGCAACTAGGGGTGTTATGATGCATCAGTCTACATCGATTTAATGATGAACAATCCAATAGCATTGATACAAAATGAAAATAATCATACATACAATTGTCATCAATACATGTGAT
>JBAMYA010000023.1:13063489-13074867 GCA_037176975.1 Arrhamphus sclerolepis | reverse complement strand
ATTATTATTGTTATTATTATTATTATTACTGTTATTTGCTAAGATATTAAAAATATCCAATGGTGAAATGTTTCTCTGTATGTATAAGTTCGTGTGAGGATGTGTCGTGTGAGGAATCAAACGGGGTTCCCGAAACTCAACCCTGCTTCCTCACTCAGCTCTACTCTTACTGGAGCTTAAGGGCTAAAGTTAAGTGGTGTAGGGAAATCTTTAAAAAGTAACGTACTTTTAAAAAAACAACAAAGGAATGCTGATTATAAATGAGAGGTGCGAGTTATTTTCTCACCACTTTTAAGAGATCTTTCGGGTTTTCCCACACTTCCATTTGTGTTTAATTTCAAAAGCTGATATAAAAGTAGATATACAATAAATTGAAATTAAGAGTTTCCCATGATGCCAAAAACCTTTTTATACTATTTAAAAATTAAATTCTTGTTTCATTGACATTGTAGATTTATGAAAGGGGACATCTTTTGTGTGTGTGTGTGTGTGTGTGTGTGTGTGTGTGTGTATGTGTGTGTGTGTATCTTAAATAAAACAGCTATCCTCAGGCAGATTTATTTGTTTATTTAAAGCCACTTTGAACCAAAAAGCTCCACCATAACACAACTTTTAAATTTCTCAGTTACTGAATAGTTCAGATCTGCATCCTGCATGTCTGATCTGAGTCTTTGACATCAGTCGTCACATCATGTTTTAAAAATTCCTATAAAGTACCTGGATGTTTGCTTGCTTTTGCAGTCAGGACATTTTCATCACATGATGCATATACATAATCTTTAGGCATGTTGGAAGTGCATACTAGAGTTCATCAAAGTGAATTTTAGTTCATATTAGTTTATCTTTTTATTATAGTGCTCAGTTTCTGCATTATTTCAGTTATAAATGAACTTATTTCTTCCAATAAAACTGCTTTAATTCCTTCCTTTGTCCAAACTGTCTGTACATAGAAGTTCTGGTTCTCTGTTAATGTCAGCCCCCATGCTGCAGGCCCAGTGATAGTGGTCTAGAGTGACCATGTGCAAGACCAAACACTGGAGACAGATTATGAGACAACAAAGACATTAGTAAGAGATAAAGAGCAAGTTGACTTATCAGGCGAAAGTCAGGATTCTCTATCCTAGTTTTCTCCCTTGCCTCAAGTTGTAAGTCCCACAAAGGTCAGGGAGGAGTGGAGAGAGGAAAAGGAAGCCCTTTGTTTATAGAAGAACAATTTTGCATATGAAAGTGCACGGTCCTGGGCCTGGAGTCAAAACAGGGCAGACAAACAGGCAGACAGGCAGAGTAAAGGCTGGGGGCTGGAGGAGCGAGGAAGAGATTGGGGGGGTATGTTGCCTGAAGATGTCTCAGACTGTCTGGCAGGGCTGGTTCACTACATTGGACTGGAGGAACCAGGTGGACAGGAAGGGAGGCTCGGTATGCAGTCAGCGAGACCATATTTATTTAGATTCACATACGTTTACATTTTCAGACAATCAGCTGCCAGATGATCGGCTGATTTTGGGAAAAGCCTCCAACTCCATGTCTTCCTCTTACTAGGTTGTGTTTTCAGATAGTTTTCACTTGGGACAAGGGTGGGAATAGTGGATTATTACCAGCCGGGTGTCTCAGTTCCCACACCCCCACTTCCTTCACCTCGTGGGCTCCAGCTTGATGGTTAACCACAGAGCAGCAGACTAGAGGCAGTCTGAGCTCCAGCTTTCCTCATGGCGTTCTGTCCTTTCCCATACTTTTTATGTTAGGAAGTGTTAATGTGACTGCTAAAGAGGGAAATATATTTGGGGGGGGGGGTAAGTGGATTCTAGTTTAATCTCGATTTGACCAGGAATTGTAACCATGGCAACATCCCGTCCTCTCCCTCCCGTGTTGGTCATGTGATCACTCTCTCCCCAGGTGTTTGGCTTGCGTCTGGCAGACTTCATTGATTCGGCTGCACAGTAGGGCTCTTTGTGCGTTAGCCTGTGAGAAACTCTGCCCATCCTCTCCCCACAGGTGGGATTTTAACTTCACTCCAAGGTCTCATTATCTGCCTGCACTGAGCTCTTGTTGCCACTCAGAGGAATTGATTTTTATTAAGAGACAGCAAAGAAAGAAGTTAAGCGAATGTAAGCCGATTATCAATTCTGTGTGGTTTTTGTTAGGCTCTCCCGGCTGTCTTCAGGGAAAAGACGCCGTTTGGGCCGTGATGTGAAAAGCCATTATGTGATTAATAAGTTGAAGTGGCCGAGAGCACACAACTGTCACTCCTGTTCCTTGAGTTAGACACTGTTATATTTCCTGTAAAGTCACTGACAAATTTAGATTTTATTTTCAATTTTTGTGTCTGTTGACGTGTTAGCCTGTGAGAAACTCTGCCCATGTTTTCTGTTTTTGGTGGGTTTGCTCATTCACCCAATTTAGTTGAGTGGGCCATTCTGCTGAAAAGGTTATTTTTGCTGTCTTCTGACTTGTCATCCAAATCAAAGGTTAATCTCAGAGGGACGGTTAAATGATTAAAGATGATGGTTTTAAGTGGACCCCCCCCCCCCCCTTCAGTGTTGCTTTCTTTTCTTGTGATTTGAAATGTCTGCTGGTCCCTTGAACGTCTCAGTGGTGCACTTCCTGTCTGTCTGTCTCTGTAGTGGTGTCTTTCCCCTCCCTCGGCCCCATCGCTCCGCACCGCAGTCCCTGGCTGTGTGAGGCGTTACGACCGGAATGAGAAACACAGGCAGCACAGAGACACCCTTCTCTTAGCTTTGCCTCAATACTTGCAGTCGCTATGACGACAGAGATTTTTTAGATGGGCCTGAGATACACAGGGTTATGTGATGCTTTTCCAGAATGAGCGGTTTGTATTTTAAGTGATAGCGGGGGAGATAGTTGGAAACTCCCAGAGTGTAAAGATGTACAGTCTATGGTATGACATTATAAACATGTTATAATAATCCTGACAAAAGATGCTTGTTTTTCTTTTAGGTTTCTTAGATATATTTTTTGTAATGTTGTGACAACTTCTTAGATTTCATGGCAATAGTATTCAATTAATCCACTCAAATAAAAATGTTTGGACAATGAAAATTAATAATGGCACAAAAAATGATGAGTTTTCCAACAAAAAAAGAGTTTTTAATGCAAGTGATGGGTTAATTAGATTACTGATGCACAATTCAGTTGGTTCCAGCTGACAGCGATAATGCACCACAGCAAATGTTCATAGTTACCACACAAATCAGGAAGAAGAAATAGCTCTGAGCTCTTTGAAACTGAGTCGGCCTTTCACAGGAGCACTTCCAGCCAGTGATATCACATGCCAGCCATGCACACATCAAACACCAACAGCATTCGTCCTGGTACAACGTGACAGATGGAGCACTGAACACTGTTCTGTGAAAATGCACAAATTCGCCCTCTACCACATCAGCTGTAGTGTTACAGTTACTTGATGGTTTTATGTCTTACCTGGTGGTTAAGTTTTTGAATTTCTGATGTGACCTGTATTGAGCTTGCTTATGTTTTTTTTTCTTTTTCTTTCTTGCCCTGAAGTGATTTTTGTGGTAACGTATAAATGCTGAAATTAAGTTAACCTCTAGTGAGGCCTTGTTCATAGATAACTTGCTTTTACTGTTTGTGCTATGCATTAACCAGGTTTCTACTTTTGACACACTGAACAGTAACCAACATTTTGATTAATCAGTGTGAGAAAGACTAGTTTAATGACCTTTATCTCCAGCACAGCTTCTGTCCGCTCTATCTGTCAGCCGGTTATTCACTTCCCTAAAGATCTACATTAGGGATACACTGATCTGATATTAGGATTGGACATGGGCCCCATTATTGAAAAAATATATAGGTCGTTTATGAGAAAATTAAATTGATCCATGAACCGATCTATTCACTCGAAAATTGTTGCTGACATATGACGTATACATAGAATTTATTTCTATGTTCAGCTGCTACATTCAGTTTGATTCAATGCTTATTTTATTACATTTTGTCTTGAAATTATTAACTTGTGAAACTAAATGTTGAAGTAAACAATGATGCCTTTATGCTCCTTCACATGGCAAGGTATACAGCTCATTAATTCAAAAATGGTATCAGTTACTGATTGATAAACAAACACCAAGCATAGAATTGAAATCAAGTCTCTAAAAGTCAGATTGGTCCATTCCTAGTCTGCACCACAACCAAGACATCCACAATATAGCCTTCTTAAAGGGAAAGGCTCTATTGGGGGCGTAGTGTCTGTGGGAGGTCTGTATAATTTTTAAACATGTAAAGCACTTTGTGCTACATTTTTTTGTATGAAAAGTGCTTTATAAATAAAGTTTGAATGCTAGATTTGTGGGGTAAGCATTAGTGTTTAAAGTCTTTAGTATGAACATATTTTAAAGATTCTGAAGTGGAGAAAATATTTGAATTCAAAAGTAGTAGTATTAACATATTATATTGAGAACAGTTTGCTGCAAATTTGTAAACTTGCTAAAGAGAACACAAATTAGCCACATTTCCATTAAGATGGTTATGGCAAAGAAAAGAAGGCTGCAAATCAGGTTTTGTTTAGCAAACTTTAAAATTGTATATGGACATATTTCCACTGCTCTGCTCAACCACTGCTGTCTCACAAAACCACAAGACAATTAAGGCATGTATCAATTGTGTTGCCAGTCTGACATGTGAGGAAAATTGGAATCCATGAGGACTTTGTTTTTGTACTCATGGTTTAGTGGCGCTGTCCTGTCTTGTGCGGATGACTAATGTCAGTCAACATGGAGAGACATTAGAAAATAACTTGTCAGTCTTGGAAAAACTGATTGTGAAAGTGGTTACTAATTGCTTGTCTAAAACATGTTCAGAATTTCTAGAGGCAAAACTCTCATGGTAAAAAAAACAACAACTATATTTAGATAAGGATCTATTTTGTATTGTGAAATATGTGCTATTCTAAAAAAAAAAAAAAAAAAAAAAAGTTCAAGTTTGCAAAGGTGCTGAAAAATGTTCTTTGACTAGATGAAATCATAGTGAAGATGTTTGGCTATGATCTTCACGAATAAGCTGTCAATGATGATGAATGCGAGCGAGTTTGCCTGCAGTCACATCGCTCCCCCTATTTTCTTGCGTGGAGACATGTACGTTAGAACACACATACTATTTAAACCTTGCCATTTAGCACAAATATAAACTACAGCTTTAACTAGATAGTTTCAGCAAATGACAGCAGCTCTTCTCTCCACCTCCTCCACACAAACTAGTTCCTCCACCCATGGTCCCGATAGACAGACAGTGAGGCATTGTTAAAAAAAAAAAAAAAAAAAAAAGTAGGAACCATGCAACAGCCTCCATCAACTTCTTGGCTATATTTTTTATTAAAGAAATAAAGTTTTCATGTACTCCATTCTGATTCCACCACTGATGAAACGAACATGAGGAGAAAAGTTACGTGAATGCGTGCTATGCAAGGTATTAGTTGTGTGTAATGGAGTTTCCACCATCAGGCCGGTAGTGGGTGATGACATGGGTTTGTTTGGTAAAGATAAGACCCGGGCACTTGGTAGACATTGTGTCAACCATGAACTCCTCTGTATACTAAAGTATTCTGAAATCATGCGTGAAGCTAATTGTTTAACAGCTTAAAGCTTGAGCAAAACTAGGTCGTACAACACAACAAAGGTCCCAACCACACTAGCAACACAACAGAATGGCTCAAAAAGAAAAGAACCAGGGGATTGACCCAGACTAAAGCCAGACTGAAATGCTGAGGCAAGACTAAGAGATGACTTAATAAACAAAAGCAACAAAACCTCAATGAACTGAAGGAACATTGTGACTGTTGGCCAAGATTCCTGTAACAATGTGACAGGCTGATAACATCATACAGATAACAATTACTTCAAGTTATTGCTATTAAAGTTGTCTAAATCATGTCGTGTAATTTCATTTTCACATATTGCCTCTGTATTTTGGCTTAGTTTTTGTTAAATAAACAATTGTATACTATGCCATGTGTTATTGTTCATCTGGGCTTATATGTATATAATTTAAGAGCTTTTAAGGTCCAGAAGATTTTTTTTTTTTTTTTTTTAAATCCTGTCCTCATACGTATAAATTTAGTCGTAAAAGAGGAGTGTGATTTCTTTTTCAAATGACTGTATATCTGTGCAGTGGTTTTAACAGTATAAAGATGACAGCCTTGCAAAGTCCACTAGCCTTTCATGTGGTCATGAGTTTAACATTTGTGTGCTTCAGAATTTATTTTTTCCCCCATTAGACAAATATTAAACGTGTTTTGTTGTTTGCCCAGTTACTAATTGACTTCCTTTCTACTGTTGTCTCCATGAGCTGACCATTCCAGAGGTTTTCTTTCTGTTTTCAGATGTAATTCTGCCCCTTGTATGTTTTCCTACGAAGTTTATTTAGGTATAATTGTAGTGTTGCCTTCCTGCTGTGTGGCTAACTGAGGGCTGTAAATGTACTCACAGGGTCTGCATTTTTTCCTCTGCTTCGCTTGGTTTCAGCTTAGCTGGCTACTGTTTGAGCCCTGTCATGTCTTCCCTCTCCCAGCAGTTGCACATTTTATACCAGTTGTCATTTCTTAGAGCAGTTGTGTCCTTGTTGCTGTCGCTTAAGAATGTTTATAATCACTCTTGTTTGGGTGGCAAGATTGAGGATCAGTCAGGCACATCTCTAATGATATTGCTAAATGCACGGCTTAAACATCTAAATTGTCAAACCCTTTTGTTAAATTGTCCCCTCTTAGTTGTCCACCATCGCTCTAACAGGCTTGGTGTGACATACATGGTGTATTCTCCTGTGCTTGTTAGTAATTAATTGAATCACTTGATTTGGAGGGAAGAGTGAGGCCTCTGTGCGTGCGCACGTGCTCGCCTCCGTCCTCGAAGAATGCGACCGATACTGATGCGTACCAGATGTTTTACAAATGAGGCGGGTTTCACTGGAACGTAACACATTCCCAGGGATGTTTGTGGAAAGAAATTCTTCCTCATCTGTCGAGCATGTTCTGCGCCCCCGTCACCCTATATTCTAGTTTAGTCCACTGTTTTTGCTCCTTCCGCCGCCTCTTATTGTCCGTAAGCATCATGCATATGTCGATGTTGGTGTGTGAGGCTGCATTTTATGTATCTTGTTTGATGGGGCACTGAAAAGCTATGTGGACAAAACTGTTTCGGCTCAAGTCTTAAGTGATTCGGAGCGACATTTGACATGGTGCGTGTGTCTGAGTATGCATGGCATGGAACGGAGGGTTGGAGTAAAAGGCGACGGCTGATGATTGAGTGGCTTAAGCTGCAGACTGCTACTATAGGTGTGCCTATTGTCTATTTATGTCTGTGAAGTTGGAGCACTCTCACCTGCATAATAGTGAACCGGATAAGCCGGTCCAAAAAAAAGAGAAACATGCCTTCTTTAAAAAAAAATGGCTCTGCCTTGAAATGTATTTATTTTGTTTAATACTGACGTCATTCGTCACTGATGACAGTTGCTATTTACTTTTTTTTTTTGCTGAATGCTTAGTGGACTGATTATTTTACTGATTTATTTTATCAGTAGTGATGACAGGCAGAATGCATTTTTGGGGTGATGAAGAGCTAAAATACCCGGTGCACATGATCATTGACAACAACTGTCTTGGCAAGAGAACAAGGTTGACTGAGCAGCAACATGTGGAGCTATCGTGTAGACTTCATTGACAAAAAAATAATGAAGTGGCACCAATGACATCATTAATATTGTGTCTCTTTGTGGTTCTGCTTTGAATCATTCCAGCTGTCGTTTCAAGAGTTGGTGTGCAGATGTTTGAGCTTCAGCTCAATCACATACTTAGAAGCAGCTAACTTTTTGTTGGCCCAATTTCCTCAAAATATGAAAACCATGGACCTCTTTTTCTTCCTCACAGGTTTCAGTGGCTGGAATAAAACATAACCACATTCTTATTGCTTTAAGTTTGCATCACTTCTCTTACAGTCTCCTATGTTGCCCTTATTCAAACCAGTGCAACAGCCACACTGATATTCAGACCACTGAGTGGCTGTTCCTCTTAACAACCCCCACCCCCCACCCCCCCTTAAAAAAAAAAAAAAAACTATTTCCATGTGCCTGACTCACTGGCTGTAACTCTGAACTCCAGACGCCCAGGTGGTTACTAAACTTCCTTTTCCATCTATACTTTGCAAAGGAGGGTGTAAGTAGCTCTGCCTCATCACCCCAGTAACTGCCTCCACACCTCTCATTGTAGATCAGCAGGATCAAGCTCTTTGCTGCAGAAAGGCTGGTTGTGATGGAGAAATGGAGACTAAACATCCCCACCTCCAGCTTGAAGTCATAATGAATAATGAAGAATGTCTGACTTTTTTTTCCAACTTTTTTTTTTCTCCTAATGATGAAATAACAGCAATAACAAGCATTCGCTTTTAAATTTACAGCTAGAGAAGGGCTTCCTGGACTGTCGATGATAAACTGTCTAGACACACGTTATCATAATGACATTAAATGGTTTAAATTTGTAAATTTTGTTTGTGGTTTTTATATATTCACATTTTATGTTGTCTTGGTGTATTTTAACTGGTACATGACAGGTGAAATAATCAAATATGTTTCAGAGCTTTTGGAACAATTCTTCTCAAACCTTTATAGTTATCATGCCAAGAAGAAAATAAGCTTGTTCTGGACCTCATAAGGGCAGTTGTGAAGGGAACGTTTCTATTATTTGGGGGAGAAGGCTACGAGAACAATTTTAATTTTGTTCTCATTTCAGATGATGTTTGTATTTTGATTTACAAGAATCACAACCACGCACCCTTGCTTTAGTACTTGCTAACTAGTTATAATTTTGATGAGTAATTATTTTTTCTCTCTCTCTCTCTCTTTTTCAGTTTTGTGTGCCAAAAATCTTGCGAAGAAGGACTTCTTCCGTAAGTATCTGTCAATTTGGCTCACTTACTTATCATAAAACCTGTGTTTTGTTGTTGTTTTTCTTTTTTTTTTTGTTTATTTACATATATACATATATGTGTGTGTGTGTCTGTGCACGCGTGTGTATAACTCTGTTGTTGGTGTTATTTTAAATTTTTGGGGATACTTATGCATACCGTAAGGGCCGGTTGAGCATGACAAATTTGTAACTGCAGTTAGACATTGTATTATATATTAGGCCTTTGTCCTGGAAATTGGCTGGAAAAACTGTCAATATTTCTCCATCAATCACTATCAAAAATTCAGTTTTGAGCTAATTTCAGACACACAGGCCATACTCCACTCAAGTTTTGTCTCGTACTGAAAAGTGTCACCATAACACTGTCAGTATAGAACATATATACAGTATGCATTTGCCCTTTGGACACGCTTAGGTGTTGTGTTTTGGTGTGTTTGGGTCAGGCTGTCATGGTGAATGAGCATATAAAGGTCCTGTGCTCACTGGGGTGGTTTCTGTGGTGCCCATTCCTTCCATTCCAAAGCTCAGGAGCTGAGCAAACATTCACTCAGTCACTTCTGTGCCCTTATTTCTGAACACAGTGTAATTGTTAGTGTTTGAAGGATGGCTACATTGTTTACAGATTGCAAAATGTCCCATGTCTGCTGTTGACCTGTGATGATCATTTATTAGTCTTTTTCTGCAGTACTTTTTGGAGTAATCACTTAGTGGATGAAAGTCATTATAACAGACTAAAATTGTCTCGATTTATGCATGACAAATTCATTAAATACTTGCTGAATAAGTAAATTATCCACTACACTACATCTGTTGATGTAATTAATCTCTCACCATTCGGAATTGGTTCCATAACAGAAACAAGTGTTGTAGACAAAGCGTCTGTGACTGTGTGTTGACTACAATCTGCCACGCAGCAGGCAAACAATGCTTTGAAATGTTATGTGTCTTGTGAAACTGTTTATTCTTGATGCACGTGTTTAGACGCTTTCTTCTTTCCCCAGGCCTCCCAGATCCCTTTGCCAAGGTAGTTGTGGACGGTTCAGGACAATGCCACTCAACAGACACTGTGAGGAACACGCTTGACCCCAAGTGGAACCAGCACTATGATCTGTGAGTCCCAGTACATTTTTATGAGACTTCTCACATCTGTTTTTACATCAGAGATGAAAGAAAAGTCTCTCTTGGTTTATGCCTCACAATTTGTGTGTCTCTTTATTTAACCTTGATGTGTTTCAGGCTTTGTCATTAACCGGATCTAAACAGTAACAGATGAAAACCGCTCTTGCATCTGGTCTGTCAGTGTCTAGATACCCCACAATGACATAATGACTCGGTGTAAAAATGTCATCTGGAACAGGATTTGAAGAATCAGAGGAGGAGGGGCATCCCCAAATAGTATTTTCTTCCACCAACTGAAACTCATACATGTCTTGTTGTACAGTGATTGCATTTTCCCATAGATGGTGTGTCCTGTGAGAGTAACCTGAAGAAAAAAAAAAGCACAGAGCAAGCGTGTGAGTGAAAATGTGAGAGTGAAAGTTTCCAGTATTCGCCCGGTGTTTATCCAAACCGTCACACGTAGCCAACAGTGAGAGGAAGCACGTGTCTGCGTTTGTTTGGTTGCTGTGGATACAAGACCCTCTCTCTACACAGCCATTAAATTAGCTGGTCTTGTCACATTTGACAAGAGGGAAAAAGTCACACGCATGTATGCACACCTTAGGGATGATCTGACGGAGAGAACACATACCCATGGCTCAGTGGAACTTCTCTGATCTAATTTGTCCCAAAAGTCTGCAGATACAGTTGACTGGAATTTATGTGAAAATGGCTTGTATTTTTTTGTGCCAGTGATGCGTTTACCATTAATGTACCCTGTTTTACTGTCTGTCAGTGTTTACTCTCACAGCCAGGAGAAAGGCTCTCAGGTGGTGTGTTGGAGGAGAGAGGTTTTAATTGACTATGAGCAGCCTGGCTGGCTCACACTTATTAAAATAGGGCACCTGGTGTTGTGAAGAAAGCCCAGTGCTCTAAGCTGTTGGCAATAGGTCTTTATTTTCCCTGTGTTTTTAATGTGCTATGTGAGGATGTAGAAATTGTGTGCCTGTGTGTCCAGAACTGTCTGGTTTCATTTTTGGTGTGCTACTTCCAGCAAACTGTCCTGTGAACTGTGACCCTTCAGCATTGTTTCAGGATGTGGTTGGCATGCCAAAGATAGTAGACAGTCTATCTGGCGGCCTGCTTCTCATACTCATTCCTCAGCTCACAAAGAACTACAGGAAATGGTTGAGATCTTGGCATAACAGCTTCTATTCTTAAGTTTGTTGAGGACAAGAACAGAGTGACTTGCAATCTTTTTTAATTTAATATTTACTTTTAATTGTTTTTTTGTTTTTTTGTTTTTTTTGGGTGGGGCTAGTTTCTTGTACTGGGTGTTTTCAATTGCTATCCA
>JBAMYA010000023.1:13023782-13062293 GCA_037176975.1 Arrhamphus sclerolepis | reverse complement strand
TTAATTTAATATTTACTTTTAATTGTTTTTTTTTTTTTTTGTTTTTTTTTGGTGGTGGTATTTTCTTGTACTGGGTGTTTTCAATTGCTATCCAGATTTGTGTTAGTGTGCCCTTGGTCATATGACATTAAGTAAGGCCTTGTTTATACCTTGTATTAACATGCGTCCTGTGAAGTCTGATCAGAAGTAACCACTACTTTGTGCTTGCATTCACACCTGACATTAAAAATGTGTATTTTAATGTGTCTTGAGTGATTTCATCTGACTATCCCACTCTTGGACCTGTAGTAATTTGAAAATGACACAGAAACTACTGCGTTTTGTGCATTTGTACAGAACAAATGAAGTCTGGTTTCTTTTTCTTTTTTTCCTTTAAGTAGAATTTATCAATATTAAGTCTGCTGCTACAGAAGAGAGTCTAGTTGATAGTTGAACCTCACTTCCAGGAGGAACAGTCTGGTTTTCGTCCTGGACAAACGCTGGGTCAATTCTATACCGCTGTTCAGTATCTAAAGAGATGAAGTTTGGTTTGCATTGTTAGTATTAAGTTGTATTTGTTCATGCTGCCACCAATTCCGTTACCTTTTATGGACAGAATTTCTAGCCACAACCAAGAGGCGGAAGGGTTTGGTTTGGTGGTATCATGATTTATTCTGTTATTGTGGATGATGTGGTCTGCAAAAAGCGGAGGATTTTCAGCTCTCCCTGAAGTGGTTTCCAGTCGAGTGTGAAGTGGTAGGGATGGATGAGAATCTGCACCTCCATATCTGAAACCATGGTTCACAGTTGGAAAAGGGTAGAAGGCCCGCACTGGGTCGGGAGTGAGGTATTAGCTCAAGTGGAGGAGTTGTAAGTGTCTCGGGTGCTTATTCACGAGCAGGGGAAGAATGGAGCCAGAGATTGACAGACAGATTGTGACCATAAGGCCACTTAAGGTCAATAATTGTGCACAGTGACCAAGAACGAGATTGTGAATACGAGCGACTGAAACAAGTTTCCACCACAGGGTAGCTGTACTCTCCTTTAGAAATAAAATTAAGGTAACCACCTGAGAGGGACTCGGAGTACAGTTGCTGCTCATCCACATGAGAGGAGCTAATTGAGGTGGTTTTGGCATCAGGTTAGGATGCCTCCCTGGAGGGGTCTTTTAGGGATGTCCAAAGATCAGAAGACCCTGAGACAGACTCGAGACATGGCGGAAACATTTTATCCTCCTAGAAGAGCTTGAGGATTTGTGGCTGCAGAGATGGGGACCTGTGCCTATCTGTTGAGGTTGCTGAGATGTATGAATGTGTTGTAATATTGAACTGAAAGTCTCTGATCATTTGAATGCTTGTATATTGTTCAACAAACAAGCAGATATATGGTAGGTAATTTGTGAGTATTGGGTAGGAATTCTGATAGAGAGCTTGGCCAATAGGTAATCTGGAACCATTTGTCAATATGTAATCTTTAAATTCTGTAATAGGTTTAGTCAATAACATATTGGTTCTTTAGTTTACGGATGCAGTCCGAAGGCAATTTGGCCAGTTTTATCTGATAAGGAGAGGTTGGAAAGGCTACATCTGAGGTTTTACTTTCAGTTTTTAGCTTTTGTTTGTTTTGGTGTGCATTACTGCTGCTTACAGTAATTTCCTGTGTCATATATTACCCATAAAAGATTAAAAAAAAAAAAAGTTTGATTTTCTGTTTGCCATGAACTTACAGCAAACAGTTCATACAGTTTTGTGTATTTTTATAATTTAGCCACATTACTCCAGTCTTTCCTTATTATTAGCTACTGCTAAATGCAGAAATACTCAGCTCAAAAACATTACTGCTCTAAATTTTATTAGTATTAGAGAAAAGATTTGGCTTTTCACCAGTACATGAAAAAAAAAATGTTTGCTTCAGTTTGAGAAAAAGTACAAGTTACTGTCTCAACTTGTGAATCTTTATAGTGGTGTTATATTTTGTTTAGTTTGAATCTCAGGTTGTTATTTTAGTGTTACTGTAAGATTTATCTACTTTGTTCATATTTTCCTGTTCTAACAGTGCAAAAAAAAACACCAACAAGAAGACAAATTGAAATGAAAAAGAATGCATTATGAAAGGACATCTAAGTCTTTAAATCTGTGCCATTTTCCTTTTTATTGCAATTTTCCCATTGTTTTTTGTTCAGAGTGTGTGTTATTGCCTCTGACTGTATTAAAAATCTTAGCCAAATGAATTTTATTACATGGAGGTGATCCAGATGACTGGGGTTTGGTTATAATACCTTCCTCCCGTCACGTCTGTCTGACACAGCAGCTCTCTCACATCGCACCCCAGACAGGCATTTGGCACTGACTCAAAATGTCCAGACGTCTTACTCACAGCCCCATTGTTTCATATCCCTTTGGTAAGCAGCATGATAATTACAGTGGGATGCAGTTCTGCGAATCGTTCAGATGATTGGTTTTAGACTGAAGGAGGCAGCCCACCCGAGCAGATGTGTCACAACAACACACAGTTTTTTTTATCAGACTCTGGCCGGACACACCAGGAGACGTGGAGAAGAGAACAACTCTTGAATATGAAAAATAAAATAAAACCTAAAAAAAACAACAACTGGGAAACAGGTTATTTGGAAGCTGTCTACATCTGACTTTTCCAGCACGTTTCAGTCTGTCTTTTTGCTACAGAATAAGCTGATCATGTTCTTTCTTACACAGTAGGTCATTGATGCTTTAGTGTTCTAGGAGCAACTGAACTGTAGGTCAGTGGGTAGATGGCTTAAATGTCCTGAGTGAGACATTGTTTCTGCAATCACACACACCAAATGTCATGTTTCCAAGATCAATTTCTTTCTTTTATTTATTTATTTAGCTTGCAATAATAGCCATATTTTATCCTGCCTTTGCTATGATTGATTAATTACATTGATTTTATTCATCATTTTAGACATTGTATGCAGTGTTTGTCCAAATCCCATACGTTTAAACCACGAAAGCCGACATTAAGTTACTTTAATCATTTGCTACCCTTAAACTGTGTTCAGAATTACATTTCTAGACTGCTCTTTAGATTGGCATGAAGTTTCACACACAGACACATGTTCTGCTCACAGCAGTTGGACCATTAATGTTTCAATTTCCACCTCTATTTGCTGAAACTTTTAGTTAGTTTTACATGCTCGTTCATAAACACAAACAACATTCCCGTCAGCTTCAGAATGGAGAACAGTCAACATGCTGTTGTCTCATGGCAGTCTCACATATGATCTGTTTTATCCTGTGCTGGTATTTTACTGGGTTCTTCATAAACAGATAAGAATAAGAGTTTATGCAGCAAGGCTACATGAAGTTTTTACCTTTTTATTTCTGTGAACCTCCTTAACTTCTCAAGCTCTGAATAACTGATTAATTAAAACTTCTTTTAAGCAACACACAGACAACCTTCAAGTTACATAATTAATATTGCAACAGTCCACATTTGACAGCATGATGGATGATTGTTTATACCCAGGTGCTGTATATTTTCAGTTAAACTGGTTTAATCCGGCGAGCCCTACATTTGGGGAATATGGTCATTTTTCTTAAAATGTCTTGTGTGTACATTGAAGAAACCAAAAGGGGCCTAAGAGTTGAAAACTGTAAAAGGGAGAGCCATCGGAAAAGTTAACCCCTCTTTTCCACACTGACAGACAGGGTAGTGTCGTAAAAGGGCTGTTGTTGTTGCCATGTTACTGCAGTAAAACACTAAACTGATGTCGTGTCATGGTTTTAGTGAATATTATGCTGCTGTGAATTTTATAAATGATTCAAAGGTTCACACTTTGGTTGTTGCGCTTCATCACTTCTTCACATGCTCGGGGTCAAATTTACACGTTCACAAACACACACACACACACACACACACACACACAGGGCTGGAAAGTCCCGCCAAGCCGCCCCACCTTTCTTGTCCACTTGTGGCTCCATGTCTCTGGGGTCTCTTTTAATGTGTCCTTGACAAGGAGACCAAGTAGTGACCTCTGTTGTGGGTGTGTGCATCCCCTGTAGTGCGGGGGACATCCTGACATCGCCCCAGATTCCTGTTGCATCTTGAAAGCACATTAACTGTTAACTGATTTAGTTTGATCTTTAATGGTGTAGCATTGACTATTAAATGTCACTTCTTCACTCTTTCTCCACAGATACATTGGAAAATCAGATTCCATCACTATCAGTGTGTGGAATCACAAGAAGATTCATAAGAAGCAAGGGGCTGGGTTCCTGGGCTGCGTCCGCCTTCTGTCCAATGCCATCAATCGCCTTAAAGACACAGGCTGTAAGTGTCAGCTCTGCTTTTTTACAGCAACCATCCTGAAAACAGCTGCATTTCTCAGCATTAAGTCTCTTCATCTGCGCTAACAATAATATACGTGGTAGTATATACCTAACGAGAAAATGTTGAGTTACTAGTCATCGTATTGTGATCTGTAGACGTCTGGGGCTTGGATATCACGGGTGAGATCTGAAAGTGTGGTATGTTGCTTTTTAGAATATAGACGTCAGGCTAACATAGTTTCTTACATACACAGGTTATACATGAGATTAAAAGACATGATTATATACATATTTTTCCTCACAAGAAAGCAATACTGCTGTTGTTGGTTTGCATTCTTTCTAGCCATATTCACTCCTTAAACTAAGATGAAAGATCATCTCAAGTGTTAATAGTCAGGAATTCACAAAGATTGTGCTGCATTGTTTGTATAAGGTTGCTTAATAAGAATAATTTTGCAACTGATTGTAAAACTAAACCTAAATACCTAAATGTTGACTTTATGCAAATTTGGCATTTTCACATTACAGTGTTATTTATTTAGTTTGATTTTTGTGGCTCTAGTAGCTTTAATTTCAAGTGGAGAGTGACAGGAAATGAGGCAGAGGGAGAATGGGGGGAAGACATGCAGCAAGATGTCGCGAGCCAGGAGTCTATTTCACATCTGCTGCAGGACTGCAGCCTCCATACATGGGCAGCCTGCTTAAACCACTGAGCTATGCTGCGGCCCAAGTCATCATCATGAGCTTAAGTTGTTGTTATAAGTCTAAAATATGGAAAAATTTGGCTCACAATACTTATAACTTGGAGTACAGATAACCTTTTTTCATTTTTATTTTTGAGTAATAGAAGCAGTTTACTGAAAGTTTCTGCCTGGATTTAATTTCTCTTTGTTTTTGTTTTTAATAATAGCAACATACTGACTGCTTTTGCTACTTTGCTTCAAATAAAATGCTGCATTCGAGGAGCTTTGCTACTGCAGGAACTTGAGATATACAATATATACAAATACATAAAATGTATTACTGTACACTGAATAATTAACTGAAATTCCAAAAAAAAAAAAATTGAGAATTGTGAGACTTGAGACTGACTTGAGACTTTTGAGACTACTGCTCTATTGAAGTTGTAGTTATCAAGGTATTGAAAACCCTTAGTGTGATTAATCTGTGTCATCCAAGGAGTCTAGGCTTTAATGAGTCATAACATCAATATTTGTTTTTTTTCTTTATTCTAATACCAAGATAGGATATTTAAAACCGTGAAGATGTCTGTTTTTCTGAGAATAGACAGAGTCCTTCCAGTTGAAGTCAACTTTTCTTACGTTGCAGTGTATTGAATAGCAGTGATACCAGCAGGCAGGAGCGACACCAATCCTGTGATAAACCTGTTTCTATCACTCTGTTTGAGCAATTTTGTAAATGCCAAACAAAAATGACAAAAAAGAATCTTGAATGTTGAAAGATCCCGAGTGTATTGTAGGAGGTTAAGATGACACTGAAGACCTAACTTGAAATGTGCATCAAGATGAAAACCATCAGGAAGACAAGTCTATTTTTGTTAAGCGCCATTTTTAATGAAAAACTGATCTGTATCGACGTTGGTGTTCTAGTTTGTGTTGGAAAAGACCTCCATCCATATCACATGATCATACACTGTTACAGAGCAGACATGAGTGAAAATGGGCTGAAAACTCCACTGAAACAGCAGATAGGTCGATGATAACATTTTTTCATAAGCTCGTATTACAACTGTAACACCTGTGAGCTCTTCCCTGATACACTCGATGACAAAGGTACCTGGATGAGGAAACATAAGACGTTTTACTGTTGGTTGGTAAAGGCTGTGACACTGAGACAGCAGCTGCTGAGTGTTACCAGATGACACAACCATTAATGAAGAATGCATTACGTACATAAAGTAAAGCTCTGTACTTCAAAGTATGTTATAAACCTTGAGGATTTTTGAAATAATTAAAATGTACATGTTTTTAACACTGTCTTTTAATAGCATAGGATAATTTGGGGATATTAAGACCTATGAGTCTTATTAGTCATAGTACCTTTAAAGTGACAACATAAAGTAGCTCCATTTAGTGTCCTGTCTCACTCCCTAAGTCTGACAGAGGCCAGACCAGCGTGTGAGAGGGGTCAGCACTCTGCCCCTGCCAGAACAGGAAGAGCCAATCAACTTCACCCTGCAATTACAGTAAAAATGCCTTATGTCAGAAGCTAGCTGGATAAATGAGATGGAGGCTGGAGTAAATGGCTCCTAGTAAAAGCAGTGCCAGACAGTTGGAGCTTTTTTTTTTCCTTTTTTCTCTTCTCTGAGTGGTGCTTCGGTACCTGCTCTGTGCGCCTGCGGTCTCGTTGGCAGAACCGGGAAAGAATCCCACCACTTTTCCTAGAAGTTCCTGACACTGTTGTTTTCTTGGAGCGACACAGGAAACCTGAAGCTTGTGCCACAGCTGTGAGTGGTTTGCTTCTGCATTTCCTTTTTCTGCTGGCCTTCTCCTCACCCCTCTGTTTCCCTTCAGTCTCCACCATCGAAAGGCAGCTTGTGCACGCACACACACACACACACACATACACACAAGCAAACAAAACCTCCATCTTCGTCCGCCGATCTAGACAACTGGTCATTTTACGCAGACATACATAATTGTACAGTTTTTTTTGTTGTTTTTTTTTTAAAGTATAAGTGTAGATTAAATTGTAGCGTTCTCTCTGTTGTGGTTTGTGTCATTCTTTTGTATTTTTGTCTTCATTTACTGCCAGTTGCCATATAGACTATTCCACAAGCCTTGGAGTAGGCATTGAGTTGAGTGCTAGATTTGTGTATAATTGCAGAGTGTTCTGACTGGACTGTAAGGTTTATGTATAATTGCAGAGTGTTCATGTTTTTTTGCTGTCATATGTTGTATTTACATGTGTATTGTATATTGGATGTGCTTTTTAAAGTTTGTTTTACTGTGTGTGTGCATTTTCTGTTTTTTCTGTGACTGCTGACCTCCGGCCAGCCTTGTAACGCTTTGACCATTGCCTGTTTTGGTCCCTGTTTAGTCTAGACATACATCCTGATCTGATCTGCATGACACCCAGACGGGAGAGGGCAGATAGTGGCATTTCTCATGTCTGCAGACAACTTGGACATTTTTTTGGTCTATTTTCTTTTTTTTTCTTTTTTTTTTTCCGCCTGATCTCTTTCTTTCTCCCTCACTCTCAAATTCCACAGACTTAAAGAAGTTCAGACAAAGAGTTTCCAGACTTTGGCAGCAGTTCATCTCCATGCTAAGATCGAGTGGAATAGTGCAGGCTTTGTACTGAAATTTGTCAAATGTTTGACCCCTGCATTTGAACTGAAGCCTGCTCTGTACCGATGCTCAGTGAGATTTTTACAGCCTGTGGCTGTTCAACAGACCAGACCATCTGTTCCAGGGCACAGCCAAGCTGCGGTCTGCAGACAGAAGAATGAGAGACAGATAATGAGGGAGAGAGGAACTGACTCTGAGTGATGTAAATGATACAGAGCAGTGGGCCTCATCCAAGAAGGGAAAATGCATCCAAACACGTGCTGGTTTACATGTATCTTTCGCATCTGAATCCTCTATTCTCTTGCTCTATTCGTCCTCTGTTTTTCTTTTTTTTCCCACAACCCTTTCATCTCTGTTTTCTTTTCCTCCCTGCCTGATGGTATGCTTTCTTTTTTTTTTTTTTTTTCCTTTTTTTTTTTTTTGCCATGGGCCACTCTTCACTTCTTCTTTTCCCTCTTCTTTTAAACAGACCAGAGATTAGACCTGAACAAGCTGAGTCCCAATGACAGTGACACAGTCAGAGGCCAGATCGTAGGTAAGTACACCTTTGATGGCAAGCTTTGGTGGTAATATTTGTGATATGTGGGGAATTGGTAAAATTCAGCGTAATTGAAGCAGGCCCCGTCCGGTGCGCCTCTGATAAAAATTTAACCCTTTTCCTGTTCTTCATAAACATATATAGCTGTATTTTGTGTTTGGATTAAAATATCTGTGCCCTGGCAGTGATCTGCTGTCTAGTAATACTCGTGTGTGCATCTGTCTGCCATGTGTTCCTGCAGTGAGCCTCCAGTCGAGGGATCGCATCGGCTCTGGAGGTCCTGTGGTCGACTGTAGCCGGCTGTTTGACAATGATCTTCCAGATGGGTGAGTTGCAGGAAATCTTTTAGGTTTGTTTTTTTTGTGGCCATCACAAATCCTAAACAGCAGATATAAATACTAGGGTAGAGATATTGATATAAAATTCAGAATATGATTTTTAGCATGTGGTGAAACAAAGCAGCAAGTCTGCTTGGATACTTTTGCGGCTGCTTAACTGTATCCGCTGACTGCTGTGTCTGTATATGTTTTTGCTGCCAGATGGGAAGAGAGGAGGACTGCGTCTGGACGAATCCAGTACTTGAACCACATCACGCGCACCACGCAGTGGGAGAGGCCTACCAGGTGAACACACTTTGCAGCCCACAAAAGCATAAACTCAGACCTCTTGCATCAAACACCAGGAAGTCAATGGGACATCTCATCTCTGACCTTGGTTTACTCAAATTGGTGAAAACCCTGGAGAAATGCAAAGGGCTTCTCAGGAAGAAAAAAAAAAGGTGTCAGACGGATTACTCGTGACAGTGATTTTTAATAATGAAGGAAGAACCAGGGAGGATAAGGGGGGCTGACGAGTGGTCATGAGAGCAACATCTCGCTGCTCCATTTCTGTCATTTGGCTCCCTTAATCAGCAATTTATTATTCCTGACCAAGCAGTCTTGAACCTGATTTTTTTCTAATCTTTTGCATTGTCTAAACTTCCTCTTTGAGCATATTAGTTTGTTAAAGTTGTGCATGAGAGCTGTGGGTCAGAGGTGAGTTGTGCTGTAGGTGTGACAGACGAGTTCAAGCTGGAGGTGGGACTGCATCAAGGATCAGCTCTCAGCCCCTTCTTGCTTGCTACAGTGATGGACAGACTGACAGATGAGGTTAGACAGGAATCTCAATGGACTGATGTTTACAGAGGACATTGTGAATCTTAAGTGAGAGAAGAAAGAACCTTCATCTTTCTGAAATGAAGACTCCTTTTCTTCTAACTATTGATTTTGTATGTTGCGTAAAGGTGTCCTCATGATTTTTTTCCTTTTAACTTATGTCTTCCTGCTTGTCACATGATCCATTCCCCCCCAGGCCTGCATCAGAGTACTCCAGCCCTGGTCGGCCGCTCAGCTGCATCGTAGATGAGAACACACCCGTTAGCACTAACGGTGCCACGCCCACCACAGTATTATCACCTGGTGACAGCGACCAGCGGGTCCAGGAGAGACGGGTCCGATCGCAGAGGCACCGCAACTACATGAGCAGAACCCACCTGCACACACACCCAGACCTTCCTGAGGGATATGGTTAGTAGGACATCAGCAGCACAAAGAGATTTTCTTTTTCTTTTTGTTTTAAGTAAAAGTAGTAATAGTCAGCCGCATAGCACTTTTACCAGATGTAGTATTTAAAAGTAATGAATACATGTTCTAACAGGGCAACACTGCACCAGTTTTAATACAGATAAATACTAAATATTATGAAGAACAATTCTAATTAGTTTAGCCTCCCATGGAAACCCCTTCTTGGCCTCAATAAATCATGGTTGTAAGGCTCATATGTTAATTGGTTTTGCCTTAGCCCATCCTCCCTGCTCAACACTGGGCTCAGTAACCCAGCTAATCTATGTGCTCATTCAGTCCAATGCTTCTGTGATGGTGCTGCACACAAGGAGCCTGAAATACTGGCTCCATTTTAGACAATCTAATTGAATTGATCTAGCTGTTACAAGCCGCCAGCAGTCATTCACTGCCTCCTGTCTTCCCTAGTCAAACAATCAGAAGCATTCATGTAAAAGCCAGCACACACACAAGCTGCCCAACCCTCCCACACAGCCCAAGGGAGTTTTGTTTATCCTCACAGTAAAATCTTCTGTAGGACTTAGGAGCCAGAGCCATAGAAGTGTATCGCAGCTTTGCCTTCAATCCCTCAGATTTGGAGTTTCGTGACATTTCTGTGCTTATCTTGATATCTCTTTCTCTCCATCTCAATGGAGTTTTTCAGTTCCTTTTATAATTAATCTGTCATTTAACAAGCTGGAATTATGACAGAATACACATCCTTGTTACTTTTCATTTTGACTTTTTTTTTTTTTTTTGTACATATTTTAATCCCCGTGAGGAAATTCATTCTCTGCATTTGACCCATCTGGGCTGTTAGACCCAGCGCAGTGGGCTGTCACGGTGCTGCGGAGCAGACGGGGCCTTGCTCAGGGGCACCTCATCCGTGGATGTGGGGAAGCACTTGTTCAGGCACTCCCTCCGCCCACATCATTGGTGCCGGCCAGGGATTTAACCGGTGACCCTCCGGTTGCCAGTCCAGGTCTCTAACCGGTACCCCACTTTTCATTTGTTATAAAGGATTTCTTGCGATTTGGAATCTTTTATGTCATTGTATCCACAAGCTCGTGGCATATTGGCGAAATGTGGAAACAGCAGGTGTGACTGCAAAGAATATGTCATCACAATGAAGTCTAACTGAACTGAATTGGGGGGGGGGAATAAACAATATTCTAAAATTTTCAGGGAATTTATGCCCATGGTTGTGAATAAATCAACCAGCCAGCATTATTAACTGGTTTTCAATGACCAGTTTTCCATCATAATGTCACATAATCAGATCTCCTGTTTACACAAATTCTACTGATATTTCCAATCAGAATCAATTTGTGACATATAGATTAGGCTGTATTGTCTTGCCACATTTCTTTAGTTGAAATGGAGATGGAGATTTGGATCCTTTTCAAAATGGAGACTGGTTGCTACTTGTGTGAGATAATTGTTGGTATTTGGTTGATTTTAATGACGTAATTGCACAACTACGCATCTCCATCAGGGTCCAGTTAAATTTCAACACCACCTTTTTGTGTACTGATATATAATGAGATGTTTCTAACCATGATTTGGCCTCCCAAGAAATTACGTCAGATCTGGGCATGTGCAGAAGAACGGAACGTCAAAGTCGTCAGAATATATGTTTACATTGTGGAATTTTTCGTTTGATCTGTTTACGAAACGGTTTATACCACAGAGCGAAGAGGTGTTTACATAATACCACGGGTTTACATAATCCCAGTTGGACATTTAAACTGTGATTGTAATAGAGAGCTCCATGTAAACCTACCCACGGATGTCTTTCCATTAGATGATACGAGTCAGAGCGGCTCAGCACGGGTTGGAGGTCGTTTGTTTTCCATTGCAGCACCTTGAATAAAGCAGGATATGATATTATGGTGACTTTTTTTTTTTTTTTTTTTTTTTTATGGCAACACAAGCTGCAAATTCTAGTATGTAAATTTGACACAAAATAAAGAAAAACAATGGAGGATACTGAAGGAATACTACACTTGAGTTTAGTGGTTGCCATGGTGACGAGACAAAAATTGCCTCATAAATGAATGATGGCAGTCTTGATGAAAAATGTATTCTTTGAACAAATAGTTAGCTGCTTCTTTTACATTTTCTCGCCTGGAATAAATATACTTAATCAGTAAGGTGGTATTACTTACATTGAAAAATTAAAAATGGACTCTTGGGGAGCTTCTTCTACTTTGATGTTCTAGGTGTTGACACCAAATATGTGCATATCTTGTCTGTTTGCCTGACAGTTTCGACATGTCTAAGTAAAGCAGAAAAGAACATCAATTTAAAAGGCTCCTGGGTCTGAAGAAAACATAATTTTCTATGTAAAGTAGCTTGTGTCTGAAAAAGGCTTAATTCTGTCCTTGCCTTGATTCTTGGGCAGTTCCTTTAAAATGCTTTCAGGAGCTTTTACATGAGTCAGAGATGTCACCCTGCGTGTTGAACACACAGCGTGCTCATGTGCTGAGTGTGAGTTTGGAGGGTTACGTGTGCATACATGTCATGCTGTTGTGGTAACTCCAAAGTGATACCAGAGAAGAGCTGTCTGGCAGCCCGTTTCATGGAAATATGAAACAAGCTGTGAGTGAACTCTCCTCCTGAAAACGTCAGACATCCACTCCACGTCTCCTTACTGTGCTCCAATGTTCCTCACCACGTCTCTCACCACCTCTGCCTCATCCTGGCGGGCTTTTGGGGACTCCACAGACTTGAGCAATGCTTTCATCTCCATTTGTCTAATCACTTATGGAGAGAGATTGAACATGAACTAAAGTCTTTCATTTTGAAATTTATTTTTAGTGTTTTGACACAGTGCTTAATGCTAAATGTTTGGTGAACGCGTTTAACCCGCTTTAAATATTCTTCTTTTTTACAGAGCAAAGGACAACGCAGCAAGGCCAAGTTTACTTTCTTCACACTCAGACAGGTGTCAGCACATGGCACGACCCCAGGGTACCCAGGTACATTCTTCAGAGAGACTTAACAGTGAAATGTACCCCTGTACTGCCTATACTTTAAACTGTTGTACTGCTCCTTTTTATTCTGCCACACTTTGAAGAGACTACAGCTCACGCGGTCTCCATCCCTGCTTGATCAAATTAATTTCCACATATTTTACTGCATGTCCTTACAAATAGCAATTATTTGATCAAAACGTTAAAGAAAAACTATTAAAAGGTTCTAAAAGTTTAAGTCATTCAGTCCAGTTGGCAACAGTGCAACCCAATGAGTGCACGCATGGTGGTGCGTTTGTTCCTGTTTGTGCAGTTGTACGGGTTGTAAGGGGTGATGTTACCGTGTAAGAGAGGCAGGGAGGGACAAAGGGCTGAATTGAAGCACTTCACTCTGTTCTGCAAAACTGGGGTTCATTACTCTGGGGAGAAAAAAGTCTTTGAGTGGCTTACCAAATATTTTGTGGCCATTTATATACTTGGATGGCTTGCGTAAGTATTAACAGTGTGTGGAAACCCTGTTGAGTTTTGTATCTGTTTTTTTGCACAGTGGCAGCTGGGATAGGCTTCAGCCTCCAACAGCCCTGAACAGGATAAAGTGAGCAATGAGCTGTTTTAAAGTGGCCATTTTAAGAATCCATTTTTAATCTCTAGTACCTCTAGAGTAGCTTTGCACCCATTATAACTTCAAGTTTTCTGAATCCCAAAGAGCAAGAATCACAAGGAGATAGTTTTTCTGAAAATGAACAGATTTGCTTCAAGTGTGATTATTTTGTTGAATTCCCGGGGACTTAACAAAGGGTGTTGCCGGTCAGACACGCACGTTTACAACGCTGCATTTTCAACATTCCCTGTGAATTACCTCAACATCTCAAACCATTCCAGACATCACATTACGATATGAAATTGACAGCAAACAAAGCTGTCCATTAAATACTATTCTCATTACCTGCAGCTCATAGAATTACAGATTGTCATCTTTTAGTCCCTGTATACATCCATGTTAATAGGTGTAGATGTAGAAAAGTGCAGTAAAATGTCCTTTACCGGTTCAGACTTAAAAACATCTAGCTTTGGAAAAAGTGTATACTTTCTACTTTTTTTTTTTTGTGAATCCAGTGTCTCCTTTTCTGTGTTGTTCATAAAACAGTTCTCTATCAAACATTTTGGGGAAAAGAAACAATTATATTTGCTCTGTGACTGACTTGGAAAAGTAGACTGTATTTGCTGAGGTAACTAGCTCTTGTTGGCTGGCCAACTTTCCCTCATGGCCAAAAAGACACTTCCTTGGAGACATCTCGGAAACAAAAGCAAAATGCTTTGTAAGAAGTAAACTTCTACTTTAAAAATATCCGCCGAAGCTCTTGCTCTTGAAGAAGCGCACACAAGGAAAGTCCACTCTCCATCATCGTATAAAGCTGATTATTTTATTTTATTTTATTTTTAATCCACAAGGGAGCATACGAAGTACTCAGTATTTTGTACAAATGTGCTATGACGTGCTATGTTACCTTTATTTATTTACTTTTTGAGCCTTTGAAGCCTTATGATAAGTGGGGGGGATATAGAAAAGCATAATATGGCCAGGTTGAGGTCATCCTGAGTTTACTGTCACCACCCATAGACTATATCATGGTAGTCTTCTTTACTGGCCCCTTGTAGATGGCTGTAAACCTGCAGCTGATTATGAGTCTGACGTGCTGTGAGAAGACCCATGTCCTGGTGGCTCTTGAGAGCAATCCAGCCTTCTGGCACAAGCTCTGAATAGCTTCACTCTGGGACGCATGACCGATAGCAGGCAGGTCTCAGATGGCCCTACCAGAGGCACTAAAACTTGCGTTTCATGTTGAATACCATATTCTAGAAGAATGTGCATGAAGACTATCAACATGTGCATTTGTTAAAAAAAGAAAACAAAAAGGTTTCAGCATGCATTCTTAATAAACTTGACTGATCATTTCTCCCCTGCCCTCTATCGTCCTATGAGATGGATGACTTTTTTTTTTGTATTCTAGATAGAGGCCATTCATCACTCCAAATGTTAGCAAGTGCTCTTCAGAATCCAACATTTGCTGCGAAGGCTTTGTTGCCAATGTCTTGCAGTTTGTGAGGCTCTGGTCACTTTGGCTTTAATCCCCGAAGCAGAAAAGTTAGTGCCAGTGTAGCAAGCCTGCTGTAATTTCTGAAGCATTTTGTCTCCATGGAGTTCAGCTAAAAGGGATTGCAAGGCAGTAGTAAATAATTTAGCTGGAGGAAGAGGAAAAATAGAATAAAAAGCTATTTCTCAGACATCTCTGAATACTGTTGTCCATCTAGTCAGTGCTTTGGTATGTTCTATAACTACAGTTTGATGTGTGGGCCTGGTCTGTCTTTTCCCCTGTCCCTTTCTACGTTGCCTCTGTTTTTGCTTAAAGGAGACATATTATGGTCTTTTTCCTCCCACAAGTTGAAACAATTTCCTGAGGTCTTAATGAAATGTCTGTGACATGCTTTAGTCGGAATACCACAGAAATAAAGTATAGAAATTCTTTTTTTAACCATGTCTTTACACCTCTGCTCATAGCAGCTGATTTTAGGAGAGCCAGCCATCTCCACCCCTCTTTTCTGCATTTATGCCTTTTAAAGGTTTTAGCTACCATGCAAACACATTTTGGACACAGTAACCGCTGTAGTATGCTATTACTGTGTAAAAGAGCATACAGTTGCCTCAGTGAACAAAGCATCCCAAACTGGGAAGTCAAAACAAACAGGAACAGGGGAAATTCTGGACTTGTAATTTATTTCCTCAAACATGTAGATTTCCCTTATCTGCACTTCAGCCATGGACAATAGGAATTTATCCTCCGTGTAGGCACAAACCCTTCAGAAGTGATACATAGAATAGGTTGGGTTCAGGTTGGGAAAAGTTCACATCACAGATTTGAATTCTAGTAGCATAACCATCAGCTGATCATTAATACGCAAATTAAAATTCACATCATTCCACTGTGATGAGTTTACATGGGAACTTGGAATGTCCACCTTTGCCTGTGTGTGTGTGTCTTTCACCTAAGAAGTAAAGCAAGAGCAAAAGAGACTACCCAGTCCCCAGATTTGATCAATGCAGTTTGTAAATTTGGTGAAGATGAAGATGGCTGGAATGGTTGATGATTCGTGATGCAACAGTACCCTGCAAATCTCAGCAGCTGGCTCAGTGGTCCTAAATAAAATGACAGGGTTGTATTATGTATTTTGATATTGATGCATAATTGTGTTGTGTCTTCATCTGTCGTGCTTCAGAGATCTGAGTAACGTGAACTGTGAGGAACTAGGTCCTTTACCACCAGGATGGGAGATTCGGAACACTGCCACAGGGAGGGTTTATTTCGTCGACCACAACAACCGAACCACACAGTTCACAGACCCACGCCTCTCAGCCAACCTGCATCTAGTCTTAAAGTAAGGGTGAAACAGATAAACCTGTGCTTTTTTTAAAAAAAACAAAAAACGCAGAAACCAATTTTTTTGTTTGTGTGTGTATTTTTTTGTAGTCCAAGCCCCAATGGTTCTCGAGGAGGCATCGAAAGTCAAAATATCAGGTAAGGTTTGGGCTCTACTCACACACTGGAACACACACAGTTTGGCATCTTCACGTACTAAGTTACTTTGCTTCCCTCTCAGTCAGTGTTTTACATTGAAATACAGTGCCAAAGTGTGTTCAGCACCTGTAGAGGTTCAACACTCAGCAGCATACTCCTTTTAAGTAAATGTCTGCAGGAACACACGCGTGCACAGAAATGCATACATGGTGCACTCCCCCTCACTCCTTTCTTTCCACACAACAATTCAAAAATTCCTTAGCCCTGCAGAGGTTTTAATCATGAAGGCGTTTTCAGCACACAATCCGTCACAAAGCTGTCTTTGGCCAGACATCAGATAGCAGAGTGGAAACCAAGGCTGGTGTGTTTGTGGCTTAGAAGCGTCTTATGTCCAGGAAACGGAGCATAAATTCTATGCCCAAGTCAATGAATGAACTGTTTGTATGTGTGTGTGTGTGTGTGTGTGTCTCCGTGTGTCCTTATATTTAGAGTCGTGTATTGGGAAACGACATGCCCGCGTGCATGGATGCACACGCTCAGAATGTCTTCCCCTGTGCAGCTGTTCAAACACATACTGTGCAGCAGTGGCAGTAGAATTACCCATAGATCCTTGCACCTAAATGTTGGAGAATTGTATGGTGGTGCTGGTGTTGGTGGGCCTCCCCCGCCTGACCTCATTGCTTTTCCGTGCAGTGAGAGACGGAATGCATCGACGCAGAGATCAGGTTTCTTTCTTTCCTGTTCTGATGGATCAAAGAACGTGTTTTGGATTTTGTATTTGTTTTGCTCTTTTCACCAGTTGCCCTCTGTAAAGCCTCTTAAAAATGTAGCTTGGCACGACACATTTGCTTTTAATGTAGGAATTCTGACATGAGCATGATCATGCCCAGATGTGTTAAAATCCCATGCGTAGAATATTGATGGTGCGTGTGTTATGGCAGGATCATTTAGTTTGGGAGTAAGGGTTTTTTGTATTGTTTATTTTTAATGTGTCACAGGAACAAGATTTACACAGAAAACACGTGCCTTTCTGAGACTATTGGAGTTCATGTGCTTTTTCCCCTTTAAGCAAATTCACACCTTTTTGCTTTAAGGTTTAGTTTGAAGAATCTTCTTGTCTCAACTTTGAGACAACATCCAGTAAAGAATTACACAAATTTTTACATGATTTAACTTGAACCTACATCAGTTGACTCTATTTGCATTAGCCATATAATTATAATCATCTATTGCCTTTTCAGTTTAGTTTCTGTCCTAACTTTGGAGTGGCTCTCCAGCTTGTGACAAAAGTCTGGAAAGTATATCAGTGCTCATGGATCTCTGTCAAGACATCTGCCTTTTATCAGGCCAGGGATTTCAGACATTTTCACCCTTTCTGTGCCGTCATGCCACAAAAATGTTTGATATATATGTATGTCCATCACAGTTACAGTTTATTGCTCTTCTTTTATTTGCTGAAGACACTGTCTGAAAATTGAGAGCATGGTTTTTGTAAAATTTTTCCCAGTGTGGTTGCAATATTCTGCTGAAACTAGACTCTCTGACTGCTTGGGGTCACTGTCCAATACGTAACTGAATCTGTGTCTGCTTTTAAGACCTGGCTTGCAGGGTTGCCTTTTCGTGCAGTCGCATGAGAAGGAAAGCTGTAGTTGTAGATGCTTATGATATGTCACATTTGTTGAAAACTCTGCTTTTATTGCTATATCTATGCAGTGAGCGTCTTCAGGTAACATGTACCAGGCTCATGCTCATCAGTCAGCAGTTGGAAAGGGAAAATGGAGCTGCAGGTCCTACAGCCATGGGGGAGGGAGATGGACAGAGCTGCTACATTTGATTTATAGGCAAAAGAGGAGGGAGAAATGCTTTGTGTGTACCCCTTCCCTTCCTTGCCTCCCACCCTCTTAGTCGTCTTCTGTGTTTTAGGTGCTGTCAGAAGAGTGCCCTTCCTGCCTCCACTTTGTGTCTCTTGAGTCTAGTCTGCAGGAAATAAAAGGATTCATGAGGAGGTCTCAGGCGTCCTATTGGGCCCTGTGGCTTTCTGGGATAGCAGGAAGTGACTGAAAAGCCAAATTAGATTTTTCTGCACAGACACCAGAAACCAAACTCAGTCACTTCACTAACAAGAAATGGTCATTGTGGTGAAGGAGAATATGTGCGCTGCTGGGTGGATAGTCTGGAGTTTAAATTCCTGGCAACAGTTGTGGTTCCCCTTCCTTGATTTTCTTTTTCTTTTTTTTGACACACAGGCTATAACCACTTAATAAAAATCAGTTTGAAAACAGATTAATCTACCTTTTCCATACATGAGTATTTAGGTCCTTTATGCCCATAATGCATGCAAACACACAGTTGTGTTTTTTTAAAACTGCCACCACTGTTTGTGCTCAGTTCAAGAGACTGGTGTTTATGACCCTGCTCAGAGCCAAGCATGCCTACTACCCCCCACTGAAGTGCAAAAGGCCACTGTGGAAATAATCCTTTAGTGCCGGCCCCATAAAGGATCTTTTGATTTTGTGTGTGTGTGTGTGTGTTGTGATGTGTGCCCTCTCCCTGCTGTCCTACCCTACACCTCTTTCTCCCTGAAACCAAATTTTTAGATTTTTTTTTTCTCTTGTATTCTCCCACAGAGTCAAGATCTATGATTTCATTATCCTCAAATGAGGGGAAAAAATGCCTCTTAATATGTATTCAGAAATGGATTTAAGCTGCATTGATTAAATGTTTGAAACCATGTGACTTGACTCCTGTACAAATGTAGATCTTCCTTTGAGAAACTCAGTCCACATATTTATTTATTTATTTATTTTAGAGTAACCATGCAATTTAGAATCTAAATGAAAGCACAGAAGGTAAATGCAGACTTCTGACAATAGAGTAAGGTTACATCACCCAATAATTTGTGGAGTATCAGTTTGATGTCTTAAGTTTACCATTTTGTTCTTTAAAAGGAGACAATGCAAGCAACTACGTATCTGATGAGCCAGCATACTCCACAGTACAGTCTATCACAAAATTACGCTTTAACATAGCCTTATTATATCGTCTATTTACCATATATCTAGTCAATTTTTAACTCTTAAGAGAAAAGTAGAGTTTTTCCTTTTACTTTTTCTTGGTAAATAGAGTAGTTGCCCCCTGCAGGTCATTTGAAAGAATGCAGGTTTAAGACTCCTCTCTTTACTTTACTCCACAATTTAAAAACAACAAAATAGATAAAAATCAGTGCAGTTTTTTTGTTTGTCTCTCATCCATAAAACAAATTAAGTATTTAGTGTGGTTTTATAGCTTAATTTAATTTAACCTTTAATCTACTTTAACCTAAACAAATATGATGGCAGTCTGTTTGCCCTGCTTTGCTGTCTGAATAACAAACAAATAAAAAAAGTAATTTTTAGTCAGAGGTTATACCTGGGAAGTTGGTACATAGATTACCGTCAATAATCATGAAATCAGACTATGACTCTGAAACAAGTCTCCTCTGCAGCTGCCAAATTTCTGTCAGTGTCTTTGAAATAAAAGACTCATGGCATAATGATTTTTGAATAGTAAATCACTTCTCAGGTTTTCCCCTGTTTTGTACAGATTGTTGAACTTGTCACATGGATTCATGCCTGTGAAAGGGGATTTGGTGACCCTAGATTACCTCACGTACACAAGTAACAAGCAACAGAGTATCTAAGGTACTGCTTTAGTTTGGCTATTCCTGTCAGACCACCTGGTTCTTGCTAGAATCAGCGAATTACAGAGGAAGATGTGCATCTGTGGCAGGCAATGAATGAGAGACATGTTTTACCTTCAGTAATTCCACCTCCACCTACAGTGTGTCTATTTTTCTGTCTGTGAGGGGCTAAAGCAGCTGTTTGACTTGATGTGCTTCCCAGATGACCTCAGTGTGTTTACTCTTCGTTCTCTGCTCTCGGCAAAGAGAAGTGAAAGAACTTTTGACTAGTGAGCAGTGTTTTGAGAACTTGGCTTTCCCCTTATTTTTCCCTAGTGCTATCTTCCTTTTTAATCTTGAGATCTTGATGTGATCAGTATAGGTACATCTAAGACTTCACATTTTTGTCTTTCATCTTGTCCCTTCCTGCCTTTTTCTCTCTCTATGTATTGTACCCCTCAGTCGTCAGAACCAGATGAAGGATCAGGCCCAGCAGGCTCTGGTGTCCCCTGGTCAGCTCCCCGACGAGGCAGAGTGCCTCACGGTGCCCAAGTACAAGCGGGATCTTGTTCAGAAGCTCAAGATCCTCCGACAGGAACTGTCGCAGCAGCAGCCTCAGGCTGGCCACTGCCGTATTGAAGTGTCCCGTGAAGAAATCTTTGAGGTGAGTGTGGAAAGCAACAAGCTCAGTCATGCCTTAATACCATCTAAACCTCAGAAGAGATGCCTATTATTAGATATTAACAAGTTGGTACACAACTTACCCCACGGTGAAATATGTTCACCACAACCAGAGTGTGTTCGAAAGTACCCGACTTCACTTTTCTAAGAACTCCAACCAACAAGCCGAGCTTTGTTACTAGAAATTTAAAAAAAAATCTTCGCTGACCCTCATTTTTCAGCTGATGCCAATTCATTTTTGTCTTGTAAATGAAGCAACCAGAGCAGTATTTCATTTTACGCACCTGCAAATCTGCTTACAGATGTAAAATTATAGTCATCTTAGTTGTTTTATACCCCGTCTAAAGGGATTTTTATCCCTGTTCTCCGTGTGTTCTCCAGAAAGTTCACTGCCCATAGCAGTTTGGCTGCTAGAATAATTTTTCTTACACAAAGTTATCTATGATGTGTGAAAGTTTTCTGTTTGAAATCTAAAGCAGACCTCTTGTTGGAGATGAGGCTTTTCTCAGTGGGGGATTTTCTTTTTTTTTTCTTTTTTTTTTTTCCTTGCATCTCGAAGGTGCAGGGTCTTCATCAGAACAACACCACCTGCAACAGACTGTCTGACCCTCATAAAATATGTGCTGGAATGTGCTGGAACGGCAGTGTCTGTTAATCTGAACGAAGACATTTTTGTTGGCTGATCTCAACGTAAGAGAGGGTGGGAGGATAGAGGGCGGGTGTGGGGGCAGAGGACGACTTGAGGTTGAACGAGACATAACTGCATAGCTTCTCCAGACCAACTGAAGCATTAAATTATGCCTGAATAAGAAACCGTTTGCTCGTGTACTCTCAGAGGCGTCTCTGTGTATTTCTTCGGTCCAGATAAGACATTCCCGCTTCTTCCACAGCACTCCTCAGTTGTCTGCTCTGTCTCGAGGGCATTGTGGCAGCAGAAGAGACTGTTATTAGAGTCTTGTGGATGTGTTTATTATAACTGCCCCAAATCTACTTTGAATGAGCTTCTCCCCCTGACGGTGTAAGCAATGCATTGTCCTTTAAAATAGTCACTAGGGGTAGATTGTGTTCGCAGAAGTTGCGATTGAGGCCCATCTTGTTATAAGAGACTAAAAAGCAAGGTGGCTCTGCATCAGCTGCTGACGTTGGTGTTTGTGTCTGCTTTGCAGGAATCATATCGGCAAGTGATGAAGATGAGGCCAAAGGACCTGTGGAAAAGGCTGATGGTGAAGTTTAGAGGTGAAGAGGGGCTGGACTACGGAGGAGTAGCCAGGTGAGGAGCCATGGACATGAAATACAGAAACCTTTTTTTGTAAATTCTGCTTAACGTCCTACATAAGAACACATGTCGTTGTTTTGCCTGTTCAGCACCTAATCGTTTCTTATTTAAGAATCTGCGTTCTTACCTGAGATCTGTGTCGTCCTCTCTGCAGGGAGTGGCTCTACCTGCTGTCACATGAGATGCTGAACCCATACTACGGCCTCTTCCAGTACTCACGAGATGACATCTACACACTGCAAATTAACCCCGATTCTGCTGTCAATCCTGTGAGTCACAGACCACATGTGCCTAGAATTTTCTTTGTGAAACAAATTTCAAAAATGTTGAAAGTAGAAAATGGGTCTCTTTCAGTAATGGGTTTGGAGTTAATAATCTGTGCTGCACATGTCAGAAAAACAGAGTAGAAGTAGGAAAATGGTGGAAGAGGAAGGCCCCTAAGATTTGTTTTTTTATTACCAATTTTGAGCCTTGTAATAACTCTTCATGCCAGCTAGTGTTGCCTGTGTTTTTCCTGCAGAGGCAGAAGTAGCCAATATGTCCACTCAGAATTTATTCAGGAAAGTGCTTCCTTCTTCTTTTATTTACATGAGCATTTTCTTTAGTTCTCTTCAACTGAGTGAAAAATAGTTGTTTTAACATCTTCTAAAACTGTTCAAATTCAGCCACCACTACTGCAGACTGACCACATCACATGCTGTTAAATTCTAATTTGCATCCATGTTTTCAAGTAGGGAAAAGATGATCTACCCCATCAGAGGCCACACCGTATTTCTTTCTTGCTTTACACATCTTCATAAGACTGTTTAAACTGGCTGCAGAAATATAGCCGCTGATGTTGTGGAAAGATGTCCGTGTATGAGTGAAGCAGTTTAAATATTGTGTTTGGACTCCTCTTAGTTAGTTATTTACTACCTCTATGCCATAGATGTGGCTTCACATTATGTCTTCATGTGAATAAATTCCTAAGGGTCAGAAGTTTGTGCTAAATGCAGTCTTGATGAGTGATTGACTCGTTCTTTGAGCTTTACTGGTAACTCACTGCAATCTCTGCTTGGAGACTAAAAATTCTCTCGTGTCCCTGCAGGAGCACTTGTCATATTTCCACTTTGTGGGCCGCATCATGGGAATGGCAGTGTTCCATGGTCACTACATAGATGGAGGTTTCACTTTACCCTTTTACAAACAGCTGCTGGGTAAACCCATCACCCTGGACGACATGGAATCTGTTGACCCCGACCTGCACAATAGCCTTGTTTGGATCTTGTACGTACAAAACATATTACAATCATCAGATCATAAGAGCTTTGACTTTTGCAACTTTAAAACACATGACTTCCAGTGTTGTGATCAGCATTTCTGGGTTCTGGCAATAGTTGATATTTACAAGTTTGGAGAAAGTACCTTGAATTTAAACTTCCTCCTTTATCTTGATAACAGCACCCCCCAGTGTTTTTATTCCAATCCTACATCAGTGATCTGAAAACAAAGCCTCTTAAAAAGAAAGAAAAAAAAAAAAGCTCCCTGGTGAAACAAGATGCACAATATTTTTTATTTTTATTTTAACAAACGGCTGTCTACATTAAGTCCAAACATCTGACTATACTTTACTAATGGTACATGTGGGGAATCCTGTTGTATATTTGAACATTCATTGAAATCTTTCTCTGCCTCCAGGGACAATGACATCACGGGTGTGCTGGACCACACCTTCTGTGTAGAGCACAATGCTTATGGAGAGATCATCCAGCATGAACTCAAGCCCAATGGTAAAAGCATCCCTGTCACCCAGGACACCAAGAAAGAATATGTCCGCCTTTACGTCAACTGGCGGTTTCTGCGGGGCATAGAGGCCCAGTTCTTGGCTCTGCAAAAGGGCTTCAATGAGGTCATCCCCCAACATCTGCTCAAGGCTTTTGACGAAAAGGAGTTAGAGGTACCTCGTTGTTCTCCATAGTTACATGTAGACTTCATGTTCTTTGACTGACTTGGAACACACTGAAATGATTTTTCTCCCTATAGCTTATCGTATGCGGCCTGGGTAAAATTGACATCAATGACTGGAAGTCCAACACGCGGCTTAAACACTGCACTCCTGACAGCAACATCGTTAAATGGTTCTGGAAAGCTGTGGAGTCTTTCGATGAGGAGCGCAGAGCCCGGTTGCTGCAGTTTGTCACAGGCTCCTCAAGAGTTCCCCTGCAGGGCTTCAAGGCCCTTCAAGGTAATAGCATAGGAGGGAAAAACATTAATATTTACTCAAATTTGTGATTGTCGAGGGTAGTGGACTTCCACCTCAGAAGAGTGCTAGTTTAATTCACTGCAGAGTGCTGGCCAGACCAAGTACAGAGGGGTCCACTGGCAGACTAACTCGCTGTAAACACAGTCCTCCATACCAGAGAATATTCAGTTCAGGGCTACTACATCATTTCCATTCAAAAAACTAACCAAACACTAATCTTATTGTGAAACTGCGAAATCCAAGAACTGCACTGAATCATATGAATATTTAACTAAATGAAGGCATTTGTTTTTGCTTTGATTGTATATGTACTTTTTGTTTGAAACACTTGAACAGCTTCTACACCAGTATGTTATTTGAAGAACTTTGACAGTTGTCTTGGCTTGTCTCTGCTAATTCTTTTTCACACATTTTGGCACTTTCTGATTGCAGAAATCAGGTCTTTGCAATAATAATTATAGTTGCCAAACGACCTTAAAATTTTAATATAAATTCAACTGCTGCTGAATGAGGAATGTTTAAATGTCAACGTCACTGCATTTATAATACTAAAGTATTATACTTATTATTATTATTACACACTTATGCATTGTGATTTTGTATTCAGTTACTCTCTGGGATTTCTGGAACCCTAATTCAGCTTGTGTGTTTTTTTGTTTTATTTTTTATGTTGTTTGGTTGTTTGTTTTTTCATCAAAACTCTTGGTTTTGTCTTAACTGTTTTTCATTGACTTGTTATATATAACAATGATGATCTGCATTTGACAAGCTTGAAAGCTAGATCAGAATATTGAAGATGTGACCATCTGTTCTGATGGACTGAATTGAATTCTGACATTCTCCTAAACCAGGAGAATGAGATGTTCAATTACATGAATACACATGGTTAACTCCAATAGACACTTGCAAAAATGTATTTCACTGTAGAGTACTGTGTAGCATTTAAATGTTAAATATTGTAAAATGATTACTTTTCACAATTGGGATTTAATTTTCTTTAATTGTTTGTGACATTTTTGTCATTTAAAATCTTTCATGACTTCTGTCTCTGAGTACGTTGCAGGTGCATTTCCGTCAACATCTTTGTCAGTATTTAGAAGAAATGTTCATCTGTACCCACACTATAACAATTATATCTGTTCCTAAGAGCAGAATGCAGTTGGCTCTTCACTCTTTACTGATAAGAAGGTTAATTTAACTTTATGTTTTTCCACAGGTGCTGCTGGCCCACGACTCTTCACCATCCACCAGATTGATGCCAGCACCAACAACCTGCCCAAAGCCCATACATGGTGAGGGAACCATGAAAACGATTGATATTTCTGATCATATGACACATCATCGTAAATAGTACCACCAAACTGTATAAAAACATTTTCCTTTGCATTCAGTTTTCTTTTCTTTTTTTTCCAGTTTCAACCGGATTGACATCCCGCCTTATGAGCACTATGACAAACTGTATGACAAGTTGCTCACGGCGATTGAAGAGACGTGTGGCTTCGCGGTGGAGTGAATTACTTATGCATGTTGATGTCAACAACAATCAGAAGCAGCATGACCACGGTCAGCCACCGTCTACAAATCTCTCCACTCAGATGGCGGAGCTGGTTAGGGTCATTGATGGCTGCCTGGACCAGCAACTTTCGTACTCTGAGGGGACATGTCGCTGAACTTATGGAGGGGGGGGCGACCTGAAGATCCAGAAAATGCTATCTGACTGTGGATTGCTTTTAAACCTTCCTTAGTATCTTTTTCTTTTTTTTTTTAATTAAAATAGTTGAAATGGATCTCTTCAGCTGCTAATAACCGAGACTTTTTACTAACTTTTGGAGCCAGAAAATTATTCTGGCTCTTCTTTTTTTTCTGTCCTTGTGTTTTTTTTTTTTTCTTAAGTTCATTTTAGCATTTAAAAAAAAAAAAATAGACCTTACTCCATGTAGCAATGCTCTATCTTACCACACAGAGCACAAGGTCAGTTCACGCTGAAACAAAAACCACATTTACAAGACTGGCTTGTTTGCTTGAAGTCAGGGTTATTATTGGTCACTTCAACCACTTGGAAACACTAAATCTGAATGCAGAATATGCGTGACTCGGGTTGTTCTGGGCGTCAACATCATCACGCTGGGGCTACCGTTAACACCAAGGATGGGATGTGGACAGATGAGAAGACAAGACTAGATACTGAGTTGCAACCGACTGTTTCCAACCTTCTCCAAAGACGACAGCAGAGACCTCTGCTCCTGAGTCGCTGCCCAGCATCTAGCGCTGCATTCCTCCAAACCCTGTTCCACACGTTTGATAGCGAGTTGTGTTTGAAAATGAGTAAGTGAATGAATAGCTTGAAATGTGATATTTTTGTATAACAGGGAAAATTGAGAAACAATAAAATTCTATATAATATATTTAATTTATTGCAGTTATATTTCAGAAAACCCCTTTCCATTGTTTAAGAAAAATAAAATCTTTTACATGTTAATTGTTGCTGTTTAAATTATAGAAGACTTTTTTTTTTTTTTTTCTTTTGAAAGCAGATTTAAGCTTGACTGAGTTTCACTAAAGAATGCTGTGGTTTGTTTTGACAGAATCTCTCATACTGAATGATGAGAGGTTTGTCCTGAGGGTGACAAATCTTAATGTCCTCTGATTGAAATAAGCATTTTTGCAAGACTTAATCTTTTCAAACATTGAGCTGACCCTTTAAATTCTGATGATTTCATTCTGAAGCTGCAAATAGTGGATTGACGTACAATAAACTCATCTGGTACCCTTTCCTAACAGTTGTTTATAGCTGGACTATATTCATGTCAGTGATGAGAAGCCTATCATTAATATCTGATGGTATTAACTATAACTACCTATTTTATACTGCCCCTGTGTAATATTGGGGGGGGGGAGAAAAGCCTTTTGGTGCTAAATAGCATTAACTTTTGTTTTATATTAACACATAGCAAACTGACATACTACTGCTTAAAGTGCACCGTACAGTACTCGTGATCATACCTGTTTGCGGCCCCAAGGCCACATTCTCAGGACATGCCATATGTAGTTTTTAATGCCATTTGTCTTGGTTTCATCAAAAATCTTTGTCATTTGCATTGATCTTCCCACACAACAGACCATTAACATAAAATAGATGTTGCATGTTTCCATATGTGGTTTGGGTTGAAAGAGAACTTGTTTTAAGCCTGCTACACGGTTCTGTTGTTTTTATTAGAGAACGGGGGGGATTGTTTTATACAATTAAAAATGAAATTCTTGAATGTGTTGTTTTTTTTTTGTTTTTATAAGAAAAAAAAAAGATGCTGCCTGTTTAGCAATCTCCAAGACCGCGGACTGTTCTCAACATCTACATACGCTTAAAAAAAAAAAGAGAGAGAAGTTTCTTTTACATATGTATGTATAGTGAAAGTGTCCTCAGATGGTGCTTTGTACAGTTATAAGATATTGTTCATATATGTGGATCAAACAAACTGTAATTTATCTTTTAACTTAAGTAGAAAAAAGAAGTTTTTTGAACTGCAAAGAGAAATTGCACACAAACAGAATGAGGTCACTGTGTGTATGTAATGGTGACTTCCACACCAGATATTAATTCACCTTTAAGTCCAGTGCACAAGCAGATCGCCCTACTGTGTTCCTACACTACAATGTTCAGTAGTGCTCCATTGCTCCCTCCTGTTTAACTGAACTTTTTTTTTAATTAAACAAGTCAGAGTTGAGGGATACCTTTTGTTTTGTTTTTTTTAATAGCATGATACACTAGCAGGACTATATCTCATAGCTGACTGATGCAATTTTATGTATGTTGACATTATCATTTTGTAAGAGTATTTTATTTTTGTGTGTCATTAGTTCTAATTAAACTTGCCTTTGTCTAACAATGTAAGGCCTTGTAAAAATGCATGTCATGTCTTTTCTTCGGGGGACTTGAATTATTCTGAGGTTTTTAAATACTGCCCTGAACAAGAATAATGTCAGGTAAGAGTTTGCAGAATCTTAAACTTTACATATGAATGGAGGATGCTGCAGACCCCCAGCTGTCCTCACCAATACCACCCCAGGTTTAAACATCTGGCAGATGGCTCTGAGGCAGGGGTAAAGGGTAAAATGCCAATGTCCAGGGCTGTTTTTGTTGGGGGTGGGTAAGGAGCCTATAAAGTACAATTAATGTTCCCTAGATTTGTAATTACAACATTTGAGGTCAAACAGGGATGGAGGCAGAATATCCAACTTTTTCATGAAATTTATGCTTACATGCTTGCAAGATTTAAAAAAAAACAAGAAAAGAAAACCTGGTTATATAGAACTGATTTTTATTATTATTATTTTAGCTGGGGGGTAGATTTTTGTATACACTGTAATCGTGTAATCGTCATTGCCAAACATTTGCCAAGTACAAGAACGAAGAAGTTTATGGGAGTTACAACCTTCTGTTTTAGGTAGGTCCTGGTGACGTCACTTACTGTAATACCTGTTTGTGTTTGACTCTGAAGCGAGCCGAATCACCTCTTTTTGTCTAGTACATCAACTCGTACATATTCATCCGCCAGCTTTCGACGCAGTCATCAAATAGGTCCAGATTAATCAATGACGGAAAGCAGCAAGATATATGTTTTGGTTATCCTCCTGACCGGTTTTTCAGTTATAGGGTAAATACAAAGTGTACTTAATATAGGCGAATCAAATTTGTGTGTTTTGTTTTTAACATGACGCAAAGTATTTCGATTGCTCGTTTATTCGAATATATTGTGTTAAGTATATGACATGGACACTGAATTTAAAAAAGGACTATGCCTAAAAAATTGCTTTGTGTCGGAGTATAATACTAAAATGTGAGGGTTTGTGATACGGATTGCGGCGGATGGATACAACTGAAGGGGGAGGGGGACTTCCTCTTTCCATATAAACCGGGTCTCATTTTTAATTACCGGCATTTCCAACACTGCTGCCGGGTGCTGTTTCTGACGCCGATCAAACCACTTTGTATTTAACGGTTTCTTTTGTAAATTTGTTTATAATATGCCTGGATATTCCGACAGAGACCGCGACAGAGATCGTGGCAGAGATAGAGATAGGGGGTAAGTGCAATATTGATGTACTTTTTCGGGCGTTTCTTTATACCGTTGCGTGAAATGGCTGCCCAGTAAAATCAAGACAAAAGTCGGAAATAAAAATGTTTCTATGGAGACAGTGGCTCGGCTCGCGGGTCCGTTGGTATTGCAGATATTTTTTTTTTTAAATAATCAGTGAGGGGGGGTTTGTTTTGGGAACAGTCGTTGAAGTGAGTCCGTCGTCGTCGACTGGCTCGAGGCCTTGTCTGGCCTTGTTCCCGGCACGACTACGTTTTGTTTCCTTCGCATCAACCGGCGTTACGTTTTTATCCACCGCAAAGTATGGTATAACACCTGCTTGAGTCCCTTACTTCCTTTTCTTAAGTTGAACTTTGAAAACATAATACATAGACTGGCGTGTTTGTCCCGCGTTTGTCTCGTATATTAGATTTGTTTTTCACATATATGTAATGCTAAGGTAGCTCGCTAGTCGGCTTTCGCCATGTGGCGACTTGAATGCGCAGATGGAGGCCGGTTTCTTCCTGTCGGCCTTTTTGTTCGACACCTCGGCAACGGCTGTAAACGCGCAAAATAAAGCTGTGAAAACTCGAGTGGGATCATTAACTATTATTCTTATTCCAATGTATCATTGTTTAACTGGGTTACTTGAACTACAGCTATGGTGGCGGACCTCCCCGGTTCGGTGGAAGCCGAGGTGGAGGAGGAAAGTTCGGAAATCCTGGTGACCGGCTGCGGAAGAAACACTGGAACCTGGACGAGCTCCCCAAGTTTGAGAAGAACTTTTACCAGCAGCACCCCGATGTCGCCCACAGATCGCCGGTATGCATGAAGTGTGACGTAACATCTGTCCTGCACGTGTTAGGGTTACGCAATCAGTTTTGACGACTGACGTTACTTTTCCTCATTTTGCAGCAAGAGGTTGAGCAGTACAGAAGATCCAAAATTGTTACAATCAAAGGGAGAGAGTGTCCAAATCCCATAACAAGGTTCCATGAAGCAAGCTTTCCCTGTAAGTTTCAAACAGTTGGATGGAAAATCTCTGGAATAGAAACTTTTTGAGACTCATTTATTGCTGTTCTCTCTTTTCAGCTTATGTCATGGAGGTGATCAACAAGCAAAACTGGACTGAACCAACACCAATTCAAGCTCAGGGCTGGCCCGTGGCTCTTAGTGGCAAGGACATGGTTGGCATTGCTCAGACTGGCTCTGGCAAGACACTTTCTGTAAGTTATATGTATAATTTGGGGCTTTAGACAGATTTGGCCTGTGACTTAACTGAATAGCTGAACCAGTGAAGATTTGTGACTATACTATTTTCTTCTCTTTCCTTCTTCTTTGCAGTATCTACTGCCTGCAATTGTCCATATTAATCACCAACCTTTCTTGGAACGTGGAGATGGTCCAATTGTAAGTAGTAATAACATTTGAGCATTCTGTGACTTGTCTCTCAGTAATACTGTATAAGTTTACTTTTAAAATAAAAGTACGTTTTTATGTTAACTATTCTCCATGTATAAGTACTAGAAATGAGGGATTCATCATAAAACTTGCATATTTTTGGTGTTTTGTTTTTAAACCTGAAGCTAATATTTTTGTTTTCCTAACAGTGTTTAGTTCTAGCCCCAACCCGTGAGTTGGCGCAGCAGGTGCAACAGGTTGCTGCAGAATACGGCAGAGCTTCTCGCCTCAAGTCCACATGTATCTATGGAGGAGCCCCGAAGGGACCCCAGATCCGAGACCTGGAAAGAGGTAATAGGAACTTTTTATTTCATTTGTTGGAATCACTCATAATTCCGCAAAGACTTAATGTAATGTAATTACAGGTGTGGAGATCTGCATTGCCACTCCGGGTAGACTCATTGATTTCCTTGAGTCTGGAAAGACAAACCTTCGCAGATGCACATACCTTGTGCTGGACGAAGCAGACAGAATGCTTGACATGGGCTTTGAGCCACAGATCCGGAAGATTGTTGACCAAATCAGAGTATGTCCCTTTGATTTAATTCACTCGACTCTAACGTTAAAGTTGATTTGGTAAATATATGTATTTTATTTCATTATTTTTTTTGTAGCCTGATCGTCAGACTCTGATGTGGAGTGCAACTTGGCCTAAAGAGGTCCGCCAGCTGGCAGAAGACTTCCTGAAGGAATATGTGCAGATCAACATTGGGGCTCTGCAGCTCAGTGCCAACCATAACATCCTCCAGATTGTGGATGTTTGCAGTGACGGGGAGAAGGAGAACAAGTGGGTATTTGGAACAATGCAGAGATGCATATTAATAAATAAGTATATTGAGCTTATTGAATGATGAACTTCCTGTAGGCTCATCCGTCTGCTTGAGGAAATCATGAGTGAGAAGGAGAACAAGACCATCATCTTTGTAGAGACGAAGAGGCGGTGTGATGACCTTACCCGAAGGATGAGAAGAGATGGGTCAGTATTGTTATTAAAGTAGCCACTGTTGGACTGATTTCTCAAACAAAACTGAATTGATACTGAAATGTTAAGTTTTCTTTTAGGTGGCCTGCCATGGGAATCCATGGAGACAAAAGTCAACAGGAAAGAGACTGGGTTCTCAATGGTAAGTTAGAGTATCTGAAAGGTGAAACATTAGGACATGTTCACATCTGATTATCTCATATTATACAATACTTTCCCTTTTCTAGAGTTCAAATTTGGAAAGGCCCCAATCCTCATTGCTACAGATGTTGCATCCCGAGGTCTAGGTCAGTATCTCCCTAAAATGGTTTTATACTTTTTTAATATATTTCAAAAAGAAAGTATATTTGCTTTCTTTAACTTCTCTGCTTCTTTCTGAGTTTCTTCCCTGACCTGAAGGAGCAGTCTGTATGGCAGGGCCTTGGCATGACAAGCCCAGGTATCCAGAGAGGGAAGGAGGATTCTTGGAGGTGTCCTGACTGGCGAGGCACGGGTCTCACAGTCATGCCGATGTACAGAGGTGACCAGGCCCAAGTGTTGCGTAATGCGCTGGCCTGCCTAAAAAGTGGGGGAAGAATTGAGGGCTGGCAGCAGTTCCTCCCCCAAAAGCTCGTGTCTTCTCTGGCAATGGTTTGGACTGCTTCACACACCCAGGCTCAAACCGTCCTAGCTCAAAGCCCAGCTACATCGTTTCCTATTGTCTTGCATGTATATTTAGTCAGTGCATTGCAAGTCATGAGTCATTTTATAAGGTGCTTTTTTTGTTTAGATTTGTAAAGCATGGGTGTTATTAATGAAGTTTACTAAATTTGTCTTTGAGCAGTCCTTTATCAGGCATGCCTTCACCTCTGTAATGACATGGCTACTGGCGCTTTTGGTGACAGTGGGACATGATAGTTGGACACAGCTGGACAAAATCCAAGCTCACACTCCTCCCTCGCCTGCGTTTCAAAGTCATGTCGAGACCTGCCAACGAGAGACATTATGGTCAAGTGAACACTGGGTCTGGATAAAGCTTACCATGCTGGGAAGGGATTTCACTGTAGACTTCCTGCAAATGGGTTCAGGTCTACAGGTTCATGGAAAGAGACTCAAGTGTGAGCTTTATAGCCAGCAGACAAGTGTGCAAGACAAAGGAACCTTGGTTAAGAGCTAGTTAACGCTCTGTAGTAGTCGGTAATGTGGAGAGCAGCCTCACTGTGTAGACTGAGGGTCACTTGACAATATACGGAATCAATGCTGCAATGGGAATGGACTAGTGAATGCATACTCCAAAAAGTGGTAAGGCTGCCGTTCCATCTTTTTCCCCAGGTGGTTCGGCAAAGAAAGTGTTCAACCCTTTTCACTGGATTAGAAATCTAATGGAGTGTGCATCATTTTTCTTTTCCCACTGTAGCCTCCTTATGGTTTGTCTGTTTAATGCAGTACCAATTTCTTACAGCCTCCTGGGTTAACCAGCCTTTCCATCTCACGACAGGACTAACTTGCCTTTTCTTGTTTTGATCTGGTTGTTGTGGTGGCATTGGCGCGCATTTCCGTGTGCTGCCCTTCCCTTTTCTGCCACACTGCAACATAATCTTACAGATGTTGAAGATGTGAAATTTGTCATCAACTTTGACTACCCCAACAACTCTGAAGACTATATCCACCGCATTGGCAGAACGGCACGTAGCCAAAAGACAGGCACAGCCTATACTTTCTTCACCCAAAACAACATGAGGCAGGCTGGTGACCTCATCTCTGTGCTCCGTGAGGCCAACCAGGCAATTAATCCCAAGCTTCTCCAGATGGCTGAGGATAGAGGAGGTAAATCTATTTGGTGACATGCAGAAACTGCTCTGTGGGAAGTTGCACCTGCTACTTTCATATGGGCATGGGGTTATCAATAAATTTTAATGTCTGCTTCAAAATGTTCTGTTTTTTTTCTGCTTTTCTAGGTCGTTCAAGGGGCTATAGAGATGATCGTCGGGATAGGTATTCATCTGGAAGGCGTGATTTCGGTGGTAGGAACAGGGATAGTGGTAGAAATTTTGACAATGGACCAAATAAGGCCTTTGGCACAAATGCACAGAACGGAGGCTATGGAGGTAGCAATGGTGGCGGCAGTGGCAATGGCTACGCTGGAGGCAGCTACAATGGCAATGGACAGTCCAACTTCAACCAAACAGGAGCCTTTGGAGGCCAGAACAACTTCCAGGCTCAGCAGTTTGCTCCTAAGGCTGTCACACAGAATGGTATGAGCCATCCCTCATTCCCCTTCCCCCAGGGTCAGGCTCCACAGCAGCATCCTCCACCGCTGGTGCCATACTCCATGCCTCAGTTCTCTCAGTAAATGCACCATAAACTTGAAAAAGTAATTTATTGCTTTTTTTTTTTTCCCCTCCTTTTTAAGGTCTGTTAGGTTCTATACTTTTTTTTTCTTTTTTTCTTTTTTTTGTATTTACATAACAGGGTTGTATCATAAAACTCAGTGCTAAGATCTGCAGTGCAGCAGTAGTGGTGTTGCATACTTGTTTCTCTCAAATATTTAATTTTTTTTCTTTTTTTTATATTCAAATTTTTAGTTCTTTTGTACTAGGTAATCGCAAATGTATTGGTTTATGTATGTTATTGAAAGCAATGAGCTACCTTGGAAATGCACTGCATGGTCTTTCAAATAAACCCTATTAAAAAAAAAAAAAAAAACTTCTTTCTAATCTTTAGCATTATCCATGTTCTTTAAAATCACATGGTTGGATTATAATCTTACTGGCCAGTAGGTGTCATGTTTTACAAAGATTCAAGCATCCAGTTACACCTGGGGTTCAGGGATGTCTATTTAGATAATCACATTCAGATGTTTTAAATGCTGCAGTCTTGTTGATTTGGAACATTTTTATTTTATTTTATTTTTTTATTTTAATTTTTTTTTTTTTTAACCTCCAGTGAGGTTGAGAGGGGAGATAGATAAATCTACATACATGTATATAATGGCCATGGGAGGGTTAACAACCCCTTATCGGATTTCAATCAATCCAGATAAAGACTGAATTGCTTATTTTCAGAAACTCATCAGTTCCACCATTGGAAATTTGTTTCCTTTTGTATTCAAAACAATAAGGGAAAAATTTATTTACATGAAATTACTACTTTTCTAGTATTTTTAATCTAACTTTTTTCTTATTTTAACTAAATCATGTTGGCCTAGAAATTTCTCTACCTGACCTATGTTGGCTGAACCTTGGTCACATCTCAGATTAAACATCAGTGAGCTCACAGATGCTGTGGGTGAGGCTGTTTTAGATAGTGTTTTACACATTTACAGAACTGTAATCTGGAGTATGTGTGGAACGTACACTTAACTCGGCTCCACCCTGCCACTGACAGCACTTTAAAAAAAAAAAAAAATTGTAAAAGGCAAAACGTGTTGAGCCTGAATTTTGTTTACATAGTATGAACACAGGAACCAAAGAAGTTATTCATAGACTATTACAGATAAATCTTAGCAGAAAGCAAAGACCTTGGATGAATTGTACAGTGGGGGAAAAAATGTATACAATATTTGCATATGATCAAAACCATTCAGCTTCTCCTTACTAATTTTATGGGTCATTTGTAAAATCACATAAAGATCCTGAGCTGGAAGATGGCTCATCACAGAGGACATGCTGGTAACTACGGATTCATCTGTATTGTGCAATCAGTTTTTCCACATGGAGTCATGATGCAGGAAGAAAGCCCATACTGTAAAAACAAAACTGAATCTTTTCCGCAGTTCCCAGGTCATTTGAGTCATCACGTTCCCTGGCTCTCAGCTGTGTGGCCTGTTATATCAGTCCAATCTTTGTTTTTGATTGATCATGTGAAGAAATATTCAATACAGTGATACACATTTGGATGATTCATCTGTTGACTGGCAGTTAGCATATTATTTCTTTGTGGGCACTTTGGGTTGTGCTTAAACAAGCTGGCAACAGCTTTGAAGTCAGTGGGACAGACCTTCTTTTGCTTTCATTTTTGTGCAGACCAAGGATCATCAACAGATTTTAGTCAAATATACTGTTATAGATCAGTTTGTAGCCACTGTAATAAAGGAAATCCAGGTGTTTAACTGTAGAGCACAAGAAACTAAGCACGTATTGTGCAGTTTTACGTAGTGTTTGTGTTTTTAAGGCTGAGCATAATAATATGAAAGGAATGAGCCCAGGTGAAGCCTAAAAATCAAGTTGCTTCTCCCTGTGGGTTTATCACTTAACGCTGTCACATTCCCTGTGACTAGATCTAACTGTTCCAGTGTTCACTTCTCTCTGCATGATCTCGGTTCCTTTTAAGCTCTTTGTTGCTTCTCCTTAATCCTTCCCTCTCCCTGCAGGTATGTGGGTGTGGGTTTTTAGATTCACTACTTTGGGTGTGCATCAGACACACCCACAGCAAGCATGAGACGGAGCAGCATGCTGAACCTGCTTCATCTGACGGACACTGAAAGAAGTGTGACGCCTCAAGCAGAGGTGCTTTCAACTCCTACCACTCAGTTCACTATCAGCTGCACACCCCTTTGTTCTGCACTAAAACCAACGCTTCAGTCTTAACATACTGTGTTGTTACTGCTCTTGTGATTCCCATCTTTGTGGCGTGCCATCGATTTCCGCCAGCCTTTCTTTGGCACCAGATGAACTTCGCATTCCTCACATTAAACCTTTGCTCTTGGCTAATTTCACTGGGCGTGTGTCTGATAAGCACTGATAGTAGGAAACTGATCCGGTCTTCCATTCCAGCATTGTCAGGTGCGTTGGAGGTATTGTTAAAGAAATTTCAAGGGCATGAAAAACCTATTTTAAATGTATATTCTGAGGGTTTGCAAAAGAAAAGTCTTCATAAAACATTCCCGGTAAAGTAGAATAGCGTTTGTCTCTTCGTCGTGTTTTTCTTCACCAGAAAACCAGAAGTTTTCACATGCTGTATAAAAAGAGACATAGTGTTTGTCCCTTAACTGACTGACATTAAATCAGACTAAACTTCTCCTGTTTTTCAGTTGCTGATTGCCAGAATAAGGAGCATTTCATTTAAACTCTTGTATTTGATTCAAAATTTTGGGTTTCCTTCTATAATTCAGTTCAGTTCAAAAATACTTTATTAATCCTCGAAGGGGAATTAACAAGCTTCTCACAATAGTTTTTATTTTTCTCCATTCCTCCTGACAGAACTGGTGGAACTGAGTCAGGTTTGTAGGCCGTCTTCCTCCCACACACCTTTTCAAATCTACCACAGATGATCTACAGGTTTCTGAATCAGAGATCAGGATTTTGTAAAGGCCACTCCAAAACACTGACTTTGTTTTCCTTATTTACCTTTGCAACTAATTTGGTGGTATGTTTAGGGTCCATGTGGAAGACCTCTACTCCCAAGCTTCAATTTCCTGGCTGATGCCTTGAGATGTTCCTTCAATATTTCTACATGATGATCTTCCCTCATGATGCCATCTGTTCTGTCAAGTTCACCAGTCCTTCCTGCAGTAAAACACCCCCAAAACATGATGCTTCCAGTTGGGATGCTGTTCTCAGGCTTTCAAGCTTTGCTTCTTTTTCCCTCCAAATGTAACGGCGGTCATTATGAACAAACAGTTCAAATTTAGTTCTTTTTCCAGCTTCAGCAGCATCCTCACAAGGTGTTTTGCTTTTGTTCTGGGTTGATAAGTACATTTGTCACCAAAGCATGTTCATCTCTGAGACACAGAACCTCCCTGAACACTATTGTAGCTGGACATTTCCATGGTGGTTACACTGGTGTGTTGTGTGTGTGTACTTAAACAGATGGACATGGCACCTTCAGATTTCTTCACCCAGCCCTCACCAAGTCCTAAGATGGGGAAAATACAACCTGAGATAAACTATATTACATCATTTATTTCACAATATAAACCATGATTCAGTTTGCGAGTACCACTCAACTTTCCCAGACTGATGCGCAGCAACAACTGCCTAACTAACTTCAATGCTGATGTTTGTTCCCCTTGGCATTGTGTTAGCATAAACCTGAATGCTTTAGTCCCGCAAACTGCATAAGTTCCTGACTTTAGGCAGGTGCTCATGTTCGTGATTATCAGGTAATCGCGTCAATTTTGTCTTCTTAGTTTGCATGGAAGCATTAACGGTACTTTTTCACACACTGCATTTTGTTTTTTTTGTTAATCAAATAAGGTTGTCGTTTATTGTGGTTATTTGATGTTCATCTGTGGTTGTGCCACTTCTCAAATCCACATTTAAACATACAAAGATTATGAGAGGGTATTATCCAGACCACAATGAGGCATTTTAGATTTCATCACTTTTTTTTTCTCCTCATTATCTTTTAAGTTTGAATAAATCAGAATTCTGAGAAAAAGGTGACGTTCCAGGGCAATGTGGGGGGGGAAATCTCCTAGAAAGTAAAATCGGCATGACCATGAAGTGGTAGGAGAGTGGAACAGGTTGGCCCGGTCTGCCCCTCCGTTGCTCTGGCTGGTGACACACCTGTTGCTCTGGGAGGAGCTGAGACAGGTGGAAGCTCCTTAACTGAGCGGAGGCGCCGCAGGTGAGAGAGGAAGAGGAGAGAGAGCGGAGAGCTGGAAGAAACATACTTGGATTCAGATTACACAAACCAGGTTCACACAGTCTTCCAAGATGTCAAAGAGGAAGGAATACAGTCCTGCTAAGATAAGCAAGTGAGTTAGGATGTGTGTATTTGTGTGTCTCTGAGTGTCAAATTTCCTTTTCTGTTTAGTTTTTTTTTTTTTTTTTTTTTTTTTTTTTTTTTTTTTTTTCTCCCCCCTTGCCGCCTTTTTTTTTTTTTTCTCCCCCCCCCCCTTTTCCCCTCACCCCTCCCTCTTTTTCTTCCC
>JBAMYA010000023.1:12982240-13022005 GCA_037176975.1 Arrhamphus sclerolepis | reverse complement strand
TTTAGGATGGGGTTTTTTCGGGTTGGGGGTTGAACTTGACAGGGAAGTGGGGGGAAGGCCCCCCCCCCCCCCCCAAAAAAAAAAAAAAAAAAGTTACTGCTTAATGACTCCTGATCAACTTCTGTTGTAATACTTCAAACTATATGCATCAGACTGAGAAACTGCGACCTTCCTGACCAAAGTCACAGTTTCCTCTATCAGCAATAAAAAGAATTTAAAAGGATCTAATCGTCCTCCATCAGTCCGCCTACAGCAAGCCATAATGTCTAAACAGCCTGTCATATATTCTTTTCTCATCTCTGACTCTTGAATTGAGGTGTTGAGGCTGAAGAGTGTTTGCTTTCAGCAGGAATGTTGGTGCTACATACCAGCAGCATTCCTGGCTGCTAATTGAAGGGGACGGGGGGACACTCCCTCCACCCCACAATGTGTCCCCTGTCTTGATCCGGGTGTGTCGCCATAAATAGTTTGCTTTCTTTTCTCGGTGGAGGAAGAATCACAGAACAAACAATAAGAGTGCCCAAACTGGTCTGCTGGAAGTTTTTTTTTTTTTTCTTGGGAGTGTGCCAAGCCACTGAAGGAATCTTTTCCACAGTTACTTAAGTATTTTTTGTTTGATAATATTTTATTTAAAGTAAATAGTGATACCTGCATTTGCCTGTCATTTCTGCAACTAATGTACCTTAACTGCTTGAAGATCAAGAAAAGCATCTGATTAAATTCTAAAACATGATGCCATAATGAGCTAAAGTAATGAATTAAATGATTTTCTTTCTGCATTTCCTGATGAGTAAAACCTTCATATTGAAAGGTTTGCTTACATTTTCATACGACTGTGTGATTATTCAGATTTTTTTCATACCTACAGCACATTTGAGTGCAAATGCTTGAATAGGACTACCTTTTAAAGGGCTTTATTGCTGATTTTAGTTCTTCTTTAAATGCACCAGCTTGTAAATTAATCCAGATTTCTGATTTTGAGTTCCATCAAGTTTCCCATTCAACCCTCTCATTTTCCCAGTATTTTCCTTTTCTTTTAAGTGTCATCATCTGCAGTGAATTTTATCAAGACTCTTTGGTCTGTACAGAACCGCATTATGTGATTTTGATCTTGGTCTTTTTTCTGCTCAGGGGTCAAGCCACTGACCTGGCCGTGCTGATCGCTCGCATGCAGAAGAATGCTGACCAAGTGGAGAAGAACATCCTGCGAGCGGAGCAGCTTTTGGCTTTGGTAAGAGCCCACCACTCACCAAAGCTGGAGGCTTCAGAGCGCAAAGACTTGAAAGCTTTTAATCTGAGCTGCTGGTCACGTTGGCTGAACATTACTTTCCCAAAGTCTTCATGTTGCCGTTTAAAGAGAAAATATAGCATGTTATTTTTAAACGGCTAAGAAGAATCACCATTTTTGAGAAAACATTGTTCTTTTTCCCCTCCTACATTTAAAAAGATTTAATACCGTGAACATCTTCCAAAGTCATAATTTTGAAAAAGTCTGGAAATGAAATGGTTTTCATGGTGATTCCTGTGCTCCCGTGTAGGACAGGGAGCGAGAAGAGAAGAATGAGCAGCTCATCCACCAGAAGGAGAATGCAGACAATCTGGCAGAGGCTGAGGGACTGCTGAAGGATCTGTTCATGGATGTGGGCAAAGCCAAGAAGCTGCAGCACCCGCAGGCTAAAGAGATAGAGAAAGAGTTAGTGAAAACACAGACGACATCAGCCTTTCTGCCCCTGAAACTCAATATGCCTGCCAAACACCTTTTTCTTTCACTGAGGAAACTTGTCCGTCTCTGTTTTCAGCGTGAGTAACCTTCATGATCGCTGGGCGAAGGATTGTGCTACTTACAGGGAAGTGTACGACCAGGTGCAGGACCTGGAGCTGGCACAGAAGATCGACTGGGGCCCGCTGCTCGACGATAAACTGGTCAGTTGGATCGCAGCATTTCTGCAGGTTTTTGCTCATTGGTGGGTTTTTAGTTTCTGACCTAATTCAGGCTCAAACTTGAACCGGCCGTGCTTTGCAGAGCCAGTTAAAAGCAGAGGCATACGGCCCCAACCTGTATGATGTGGAGAAGCAGATCGCAGCCCACAACATTCTTCATCAAGAGGTGGAAGCCTACGGCGACCAGCTGCAGCCGAGCACTGTCACTTCAAAGGTAAAAGCACAACGCAGCACAAGCATTCAGATGATGTACAGGTCGCTTCATTTACCTGTTTCTTCATCCTGCTTGTTCTCAGGAGCAGTACGCCGCAATCAAAGAGAAATATGCTCAACTACTTGTGAGTTTTTTGTTACTTATGTGTTTTTTTTTATCTGACTCCAGAAATTGTTCTATCTGCTTCTTCTATCTGTTTGCTCTGAAAGTGGTGAGTGAATGTTTTCTTCATCTTGATCCATTCTGCAGGAGAACTCCCAGCGCAGGCGCACCCACCTGGCCTCCTTGTATGAGTACATGCAGAGCTGCAGTAAGGAGCTGGTCTACCTGTCAGGCCAGCAGGAGAGGATCCTCCAAAGAGACTGGAGTGATCGCATGGTCGACGCCCCAGGTGTCCGCATGGAGTATGAGGTGAAGGGTCAGAGTTTTCACAACAGTGCTGGCACATATTTCACCCTGATGTTGGAGGGTCATGCTCAGGGGGCACTTTAAGTGAAATACTGGGAACACTCGTGTTTTCTACATCCTGTATTTGTGTTTACACAGAAATTCAAAGCCAGTTTACTTCTACAACATGAGCGTGAGGTCAACCTGCTGCAGGAGGAAGCAGATCGTCTCGTAGAAAAGAAACACCCCGGCAGCCCCACGATAAAGGTACACAGATGCAACAAAAGCTGTGTGAGCAGAATGTAATCAAACTGAAGTTGCTCAGGCAGATTTTAGTAAGAGTGTGACTTTGTTTTTGTTTCCAGGCTCACAGGGATACAGTGCAAGCTGAGTGGCAGGCCTTCCTCAACTTGTGCCTAGCACAGGATGCACATCTGGACAACATTGATGACTACAGAAAGGTAAAGACCATAACAGTAACTGACTATGATGATCACTATTCTTCATGTCCTTCAAACAAATGAATAGCTGACGTTGTTCAATGCAGTTCCAGCTGGATGCAGAGACGTTGTCTGAGTCCCTGGACAGACTCAACTCCACTCTGGACCCAAAGTCCCTGAAAAACAAGAGCAACCCTGAGGTCCTGCTGGAAGTCGAGGTACATCACATTTTACTATTATCATATTACATTTTACATACTCCAAGTTGACTGTGGATAATTCATTTTGCATCTAATTTGAAGGTTTTCTTGGATAAATCATCCATTTGGAAGACAAAAACAAACCTCACCCATCTCCTCAGGATGTCAGCATAAAGAATGAACTTACTTTAAATTGGGTCGGACAGAACCAGGGCTTCATTTATAAAACTGTGTGTAAGGACCCTCAATAAATTTCACTTAAAAACTCAAAATACGCAAAAAAAAAATCCTGATTTATGAAATTGTGCTGCGCATACCTGCAAGCAGTTTCTCTTTATAAATCGTAGACCACCTGGAAGCTTGTGCAGGTGGATTCTCTGCATATTCTGGCCTCAACACACCCACATACTGTAAATGGTCAATGCAAAAGAGCTCGTGAACACTTTCTGCATATAAATCAGCTGCTGCCAGCCATCACCCACATGCGCCTGCCCGTCTGTTCTCCATGTGGAGATAGGCCACCGTGCCACTAAATATGTGAGAACCTCGATGACTCACAAATAACTTGTACATTGATCGTATGCACATTTTCACGGTTCGTATGGACAAATTCATCGTCATTCATTTTGCCCCGTCTCCAAAATATGCATGCACAACGTACAAACTTGCCGTAGAGGTTTACACATTCTCCCATCAAGTTTTTTTTAAATACATCCCAAACTTTATATGGAAAGTAACTTATGCAACTTTCAGGCCCTGTTTTGAATGTACGCAACATTTATAAATGAGGCCTCTGCTCTTTCTCTACCTGCAGAGAAAAAATATGGTGAGGGGGAATGACGCTGCTAATTCTTGTCTCTTCTAATTCAATAAAACCTCCAGGGGGACGAACCAGCAGTGAGGAGGAACGAGCAGCGCCTGGCTGCCCTCAGGGAGAGCAGCAGCAACATTGCGCCTCTGAAGCTGCGCAGAACGCATCCTCCCAGAAACACCACTGTGGTCTCCCTGTGTGACTGGGCAGATGGAGATGTAGGTTATCATCAGTGGTCATTTACGTAGAGGTGATATATCTCTTTTGTTATGTTTCATTTATCCTCCTCTCTGTCTGTTTTAGGACTCAGTGGTACGTGAAGAGAAGCTAATCCTCAAGTCCAACTCTGATCATCAGAACTGGGAGCTTCAGAACAACAGGGGTCAGATCAAAACCCTCCCTGGGGCGTGTTTCGTGATCCCACCACCGGATGTCGAGGCCTTGGAGACAGTCAACAGGTACACAAGACAAATTCACTGACCAATACAGCCGAGCCTTGACTGATGGATTCTAAACAGCGGGTGTCTGTGTGCGTTCAGTCTGGACAGGAAGCTGGCTGACTTGAAGAGCCACAGAGCTGCAGTGATGGCCTCTTTGAAGAGCCCCGTGGTGGAGGTGGATCGCCCTCAGAAGGCAGGTGAGTAGAAAACACTTTTTTAGCTGTTTTTTTCTTCACTATCACACCCAGAATAAAATCTTTTGTAGATCATTTACAATTTCAGACTAGATGTTTCTTTTCTCCTATTCAGCTGTTCTGGAAAGTTCTCCAGAAGATGTCAAAGCTGCAGATCTCATCAGAAAAATGGACAAGATCAACGAGGCCCTCGATCGGACCGAAACAGAAATCCTGAACAGGATGAGGACCCCGCTGGATAACCGCAACCCCATCCAGGACCTGGCAAACAAACAGCAGGAGCACGAGGTGCGTATGACCCGCGACGCGCTGCAGAGAAACGACCAAGGCTGAATTCACCTGCTGAACATTATCTCTGTCTTACAGAAATCTGCTCTAGCTGTCAGGAAGCTGGAGTCTGAGAAGTCAGCTGTCCAAAGAGAGATGGATCCCATTCTGGCAAAGAAACCCCTGAGACCCACCGCCTCCATGCTCCCTCAGAAACTCAGCGACACCAACAACAAGATCAACAACATTGATACGCTGATCGATCTTTATAGCAAAAAGTAAGACCCTTATTAAATGAGAAGGCAGATGTGGAGAAATGTATCTGTAACCTCCCAAAAAAAATGAGACAACATATAACGATCTCTGAAACACCCTGGAACTGACGATCATTAATGGCATTCAGCATCATTTACACAATTACACAACCCTACCTGTCGTTCCCACTGGACGACTCCACAATCACCACACGTGTTTCAGCTCGTCTCTCTGACCTGCTCGGATGGAGGACCGCCACCTTCAAGTTAACCTCTCAAAGACAGAAGGGTTGGCTATCTGTGTCATTCAATCAGCCACAATATAGACATATACATTTCCTTGACTACAAAGGTCACTAAGAACCTGGCTGTCATGGTGGATGACCAGTTATCCTTCTCTGACCATGTTGCTTCAGTTTCATGGTCATGTCATTTTTGCTTTACAACATCCAGAAAATAAGACCATACCTGACTCAACATGCAAGACAAGTCCTGATAAAGGCCATGGCGATGTCCCGCCTTGAGTCCTGCAATGCCCACGTAGCTGGCCTTCCAGCTTGCATGAGAAGACCCCTGCAGAAGATCACGTCTTTAATCAACCCAGAAGGGCCCATGCTCTGTTCACTGAGCTTCACTGGCTACATGCGGCAGCCTGAATAAAAAAAAAGTAAAATGACACTTTCTCTGCAAACAAGCTACCAGGTGCTACAAGAATAGAGTCATCCCTCTCTACCTTCAAGAAACTCTTGAAAACACATCTTCCAGGAATCCCTTCTGTCGTAGCTGCGTCCTCTCCTGAATTTCCTAACCAACACTTGTGTCCTGGCTGCACTCACCTGAATGCTCATTTGACTGCGCTTATTTTGTAATTTACTATGTTACGGTGGCTTGATTCTATTCCTCTGTTGTAAGTCGCTCTGGATAAAAGCATCTGCTAAATGTAATTTAATAATCTAATTATTTATGATGGAAATACTGAAGATCATTGCTCTAATGAAGGTTAATTGATTAGTTGATTTGTGATCTTTTTCAGAGGTGGTATTTTTAAAATAAAATAAACAACAAATCCTGCTTTTTCATGTTTAATTGTGATTTACTCCTTTTGATTTACAATTTTTGTTGTTGTCGATTTAACCTGATGGTTTGTCTCCTTTCTTCAGAGCAACAACCTCTATGTTCCTGGAGAAACAGATACAGAAAGTGCAGGGGGTTGTATCTGGGTTTGAGGACCAGCTAGTTAAAGATGGAGCCGTTCTTGATCAACCCAACACCCTTCAAAGTCGCCACCAAAAGCTGCAGGTGTGACCAAATGAAGTTCATGAACCTGTGCTTCCTAAATGTAGCGCAATTCTTTATTGTTGTTGTTGTTTTTGATCTTAATAATTTGCCATTATGTTGCCAAAAAGGTCATGCAAAAGGATTTGGTTTCAAAGAAAGATGAGCTGAATAAACTGGGCAGAGAGCTGGACCTGACGAAGCAGGCGTGCAGCTCCCTGCAGCAGAGTTTTAACGAGTACTGCCCCGACATCCGCCGCCAGGAGACTGAGGTGAAACACCTGAAGAACCGCCACACAAACGTCAATAATCAGCTCCAGGAGAGGTAAAAAAAAATAAAAAAATAAATATATATATATATATTTTTGGAGCTAATGGCCCAATGTTTTTGTGGCTCACACATCTTTTGATTTTCTTTGCTTTAGATCTGCTCTCATACAGCAAGCGACCAATAAAACCCAGGATTTCCAGAACGCTGTTCAGTCGCTGGATTTCTTCTTGCTGAATTTGCCAAACAACACGATCAAACCTACTGACGATGCGGCGCAGATAGCCGCCAAGCAGAGCTCTCAGAAGGTGAGAGGACGTTTTTACACGCAGAACTGGCTGCTTCTCCAATTTCTAAAAGGCTGTTTATTGAAGAAAATGTAAAACGCTACAAAATGTTCAAGTCTACTTTCAAAAAGACGTTGGGACACTGTAAAAGTAGATAAAACCTCACATTTTACGTTAGAAAATACATCAGATGTTTAAGCTGAGGATTTCTTTTTATAGACTGGTCAGCCCCTGTCCATCTCTTATTCTGTCACCACCCAGTCATGTCACTGATTTGTCATTAAATGGTAAATTGTCTCACTTTCAACATTTCCTATGCTTTCTGTGTTCCATTGTGAACAAAATATTTGCTAACAGAATTTTGTAAATCGTCGCATACTGTTATTATTTACATTTTACGCAGTGTTCCAACGTTTTTTGGTAAGTAACGTTAATAAAAAGGAATACAGAACATATATGATCCTGTGAATTTGAACGTCATTCGGGTCTGTTTTGAGTGTCGATGAAATGCCGTTTCTGTCGCGAGTCGTTGCTGAACTGAGTTTTTTTCTTTAGAAAGTGGTGGAGGACATCCAGAAGAAGTCTGGTGCTTTAGACCGCATCAAGGTTCTTTCCCGAGATCTGCAGAGTGTTTTAAATGTGAGTTCAGAAAATATGATCGTTCAGTCATAACAATAATAACAATGATAAAATTAGATCAGTAATACTTCAGTGTTAAAACCTATTTCTCCTTCAGGAATATGATATAAAGTCAAACGCTTACCGAGGCACTCTGAATGGTGATGAGGATGATGAAGATGACAGTGATGATGAAGCCGTTTCAAAGAAACATCAAACTTCCAGTCTGGCTCAGAGTGTACAGAGGATGGTAAGATTTTCCAAAGATGAAAAAGAACGAATGAAACTCTGTCAACTATAATTGTAAACTCGTGTTACTTTTTCTCTTTTTCCGCAGGAGAAAGACATGCTGAACCTCTTCTCTGAGGTGTCTGCAGAGAACCAGCAGCGACTCAGCCAGCTGGGGACGGCAAAGAACATGATGGCGAGGGTATGCACATCTCTGACCTTTTTTATTTATTCATTTTTAGTGTTTTCTACTACTGCTGAGGCCATCTTGATATATCTTTGTGTCATTTTATCAATGCGCAGAATGAAGAAAAAGTGAGTCAGGTGGTTGTGAGACAGCAGCTGCAGCTACAGAGCCAGAAGAATGACCAGGAGGAGACAGATGGCATGAAAAAGGAGTTAAGTGAGGAGGTGACCAGACGCCTACATGCTGAGAAAGATCTGGAGACCTACCGCAAGAGGTTTGTGTCTCTGAAGAGCAGGAGAGGAGTGGAGCGCTTGGAGGAGAAGGAGGTGGTGCAGTATTACCGCGACCCCAAGCTGGAGGTGGAACTCCAGTCTTTGAAAAATCGCATCGAGGATGAAGGACTGAAGAGGTCGAGAACCCGGTCCGATATAGAAATAATGAATGAGAAGATTACCAAGGTGGAACTGCAGCTGACCAAGGTCGAACCTAAACTGGTAACCAAAGTACTCACAGAGTACGAGAGAGACCCCAAACTTGACAAAGAGGCAGCTAAGATCAGAGATGAGATGCAGAGGATACGTCAGGAGCTCCAGACTAAAGATACAGAGAGAGTCCATGTGAAAACTGAGCTTACCGTTCTGGCTCAACAGAAACCTAAAATCAGAGAGAAGGTTGTTAAGAAGGAGGTGGTGAGACTCGAAAAAGATCCAGAGATGCTGAAAGCTGTTCTCACGTTCCAGAATGATATCGCGGAGGAGGAACTGCGAGGCAAGTCCCTCAACGATAGCATCTTTAGCATAAGGAGCCAGATAAACACACTGGAGAGGGTCATCCCCACCATCCAACCCAAGATCGTCACCAAAGTGGTCAAACAAGTACAGCAAGAACCACAAATGCTGGAAGAGTCCAGGAAGGTGAAAATGTCTTTGGAAGAGGAGAAAGATGAGAATGTCATCCTTACGAAGGACCTGACCAAACTTCAGCTGCAGTACGGAGAACTGGAGACTCGCAGGCCCAAAGTGGAGGTCAAAGAGATCATTAATGAGATTTATAGAGTCGACCCAGAGACAGAAATCGAGCTGGTACGTCTGAGGAAAGAGCTGCAGGATTCAAGCCGGAAACGGGTAGACCTGGAGAAAGAGATCGACACAGTGACAACAACTCTGACTTCCCTGAGAACTCAGAAGCCCAAAGTGGAGTACAAGGAGGTGACCCAGGAGGTGATCAAAGAAGAGAAGAGTCCAGAAGTTATCAGGGAGTTACAGAGACTGAAGAGCCAGGTTAGCCGTCTGCAGGTTAACTATGACACCACCCTAGAGCTGCTCACCCGTCTACGTAAAGAAAGAGATGAACTGAGGGCTGAGAAGTCCAAAGTGGAGATGAAGCTTGTGACAAAAGAGGTCATCAAATATGAGAATGATCCCCTTCTGCAGAAAGAGGCGGACAGGCTTCGAAGGGATGTCAGAGAGGAGATTCACCAGCGCCGCAGTGTGGAGGAATGTCTCTTTGAGCTCCAGAACCAGTACATCACTCTGGAGAGGCAGAAGCCAGAGGAGAAGATTGTGATGCAGGAGGTGGTTCATCTTGAGAAGGACCCCAAGCAGATCTATGAGCACGAGAGACTAAACAGGAACTTGGACGATGAAATGAAGACCCGTAGAAAGCTTGAGTTAGAGGTCAGACAGATGAGAGGCCTAGTTCAGGAAAAGGAGGCTAACCTGGCTCAGATGGATGATCGCCAGAAGAAGATCAAAGTAGAGGCAGAGCTCAGGAAAATCAGGTCTCGCATTCTTGAACTGGAGAACGTTCCACCACCTATTGAGGAAAAAATCATCATTGAGGAGGTCCTGAAGGTTGAGAAGGACCCTAAGCTGGAAAAACTCACTGACGGTCTACGTACCAACCTGGAGGAGGAGAGCAACAGCATCAGTCGTCTAGAGAGGGATATCCGAAACCTCAAACTCAAGCTGGACATTCTGCAAAAAGAGAAGTCGATTGAGAAGGTTGTTTACAGAGAGGTTGTTCGTGTTGAGAAAGACCCAGCGGTGGAAGCCGAGAGGGAACATCTCAGAGATCTGGTGACACAGGAGAGAAATTTCAGACGAGATGTGGAAGACAGCATCCAGAACATGAACATCAAAATAAACCATCTCCAGACATCAAAGACTATGACTTCTCAGGAGGAGACCACTCTCATCATCAACAGAGATGCTCTGGAGAGAGACAAGGAGGATCTTCTCAAACAGCTCAAAACACTTGAGTCTCAAAGACAAACTATTAGCGTAAGCTTCCAGCAACAGTCCAAGCTGATGAGTGAGAGGAATCAGCTGGCCCGGCAGAGAAGCCTGAAGACATCCTCTGAGATTCAGCGGCTGGAGAAGGAGATCCTGAACGAGAAGGACAAAATCCACCAAAAGGAGACGCTAATCAATGAGCTACAGAACAGCATTACGAAGGAGGATCACTCTGAAACTCAAACCAGAGAGATGAACCTGTCAACCAAGATCACCATCCTCGACCCAGAGACCGGCAGAGACATGTCACCTTATGATGCATACTTGCAAGGACTAATTGATCGAAACCACTATCTTCAGCTGTCGGAGCTGGAGTGCGACTGGGAGGAGATCACTTCGAGTGGCCCAGATGGGGAAAGTACAGTTTTGCAGGATCGAAAAAGTGGGAAGCAGTATTCAGTCAAGGATGCTCTGAAGGAGGGCCGCTTGACTGAGTACGACGTGATCCGCTACAGGGAGGGCAAAATGCCCATTTCTGAGTTTGCCCTCCTCGTTGCAGGGGATGTCAAAAAGCCTTCTATTCCTCTACTGACACCAAGATCTCCTACCAAAGCTGTCCCATCCTCACCCTTGAACACCATGCCTACATCCTTGAGGTCCTCCTACAGCAGCCTCAATAATCTTTACAGCGGTAGTTTGAACAACCTCAGCGCTCCTTCAGGAGATGAGCATTTCCCTATCTCCGGCATATTTGACACCACCACTGACAGCCGTATGTCTGTGAGAAGTGCCTTAACACGGAAACTCATCGATGCCGACACAGCTCTGAGACTGCTGGAGGCGCAAGCAGCCTCCGGTGGGATTGTCGATCTCAGCAAAAAGGACAAAGTGTCCGTTCACAAGGCGGTCGAACTCGGCCTCATCGACTCGAGCTTCAAGCGAAACCTGCTGAATGCCCAGAAAGCCTTCACTGGTGTCGAGGATCCCGTCACCAAAGTGCGCCTCGCAGTCGGACAGGCGGGACAGAAAGGCTACATTTCCCCCGAAAATGCTATGAGGTTCATGGAGGTGCAGTATCTGACCGGTGGGCTGGTGGACCCCGCCAAGGCAGGCCGTCTGACCATTCAAGAGGCCGTCAGCAACAATCTGATTGACAGCAAAACAGCAGAAAAGCTGGAGGACGAAGCTTCCCACATTAAAGAGCTGGTGGACCCCATCACCAATGAGAAGATATCGTACAAGCAGGCCATGGACCGCTGTACGAAAGACCACAGCACCGGGCTGCTGCTGCTGCCTGCTGCCTCCACGGATGCTGCAAATACTCCGTCCTACTCCAACTACCGCTTCAGTTCCTTGCACAACAAAGTCTAAAAACAGATGAAGATGTGACATTTTGTGTTTTGTACAACTCACTGGTGCTACAGCTGGGGAAAAGTCGCTACGTTCCTGCTCATGTACTATTAATACAAGAGAAAAGAACAATTTGAATGGAAATGATCATTTTTCACCTGCTTCTTCTCTGTACTGTTTTGGGCTTCCTGTAAAAAAACAAAAAAAACAAAAACAAAAAAGAAGTGATTTTGATGCATAAAATAAACTGTTCTTTTAACTTTGTGAAATTAAAACCACTCAGAAGTGCTTTATTAAACCTGAAAATGCTTCCCAGTTGTCTTTTATGTAACACTATTTAGGAATATTTTAAAACTTGGACTCCTGGACATAATGAAACTTGCACTTGTGGTGCCATAAAAAGGGGAAAAATAAATTTCCACGTCCTTCAGTTTTCCACCAGGACCACCAGCACGCTGATATCTGTGGTTTTGAGAGGAAGTGACAACAATCTCAACATTCAAATCCATTAGATCATTTAAACTAAACCAAATAATCACTGCAATGTTACAGCTCTTGAACATCGGCACGCTTCGGCTGTCAGTGTAAACACGCTGAGTACATTTCCACAGGCTTCCTGGTACGACCGTCAACTCTTAGTTCTATCACTAATGTCAATATGAAACCCGCTCTGTGATGCATTTCCTGAAACAGCGTGACACTGATTCATCCTCTTTGACCGTAAATAATCATCTGATGACAAAATAACTGCATCTGATATACACTGCTGGTAACCAGTTAAACCAAATGCTTGGAATCAAAGGATTAAGTGTACAGATTAAATATGACTCACGGACATGTAGTGTGTTTAGGTTAACGAGGACGAGGACCTAAAATGACTGCACACACAAACGGGCGGCGGCACAGAGCACTTCCATGTATGGCAAATGAAAGTCACTTGTTGAAAAAGTAAAGAAAAAAAATTACCTGAAAGGGGTTCAAGTTTGTTACTGGCTGAGGAAGTGTCTGAAAACTCACAAATCCCAGCTGCCCCTCATAGGAGTTGGGCATTCAAGGCCCTGATTGTGGGAAGAATACATGGCCTCTGCGCTGGGATGTCTGCCTGCCAGATTACCCGCTGGCTGAAAGGACTTTGTGGGATTACTGCACATGAGCCTGTCTGGAGGCTGATATGGCCCCACTCTGATATGGTTGACCGGGGGCGGGGGGTTGAAGGATGTTCCCTAAGGGTTAGGTCATATCACTTTAACAAAGGACAAACACTGTTTTCCATGTTAGTCTCATGTGTGTCCCTTCTCCTACTTTGTTCTCAGTTGAGTCAAAGTTTGGATTTCATGCTATTTGCTTCTCTAATAGTCTGGATGTGAATGAGCAGCTGAATGGTCCAGAGTGCACAGCATGAAGGCTCCAATAACACATTTGCTTTGTCTGGACAATTGCCTGAGAGATACATGCCATAATTAACTTCTCCTTTTTGTTTTGCTTAATTATTGTTGCTATAATTGTAGACTGCAGTGTGGATGGTTCAGACCTTGAAAATGTGCATCTGTACTTTTGTCTCGCTGAATTACACCATCGTTGATCAAGACGACGTCTTCTGTAAGACTCAACTGATATTGTACCAAAGTAACATCGGCAAGTATTTAAAACACAGTGAGGCTTATTTCCAACTATAACAATACGACTACCAACTTAATAATGAGCAAGTCCTCCTGCTCTGAAATATGCTCTAACCAGTCAGCCTTTGGTCCATGTGGGTTGTGGGATGGGAGGGGATTTCCTCCCAAAGATGCCATCAGACTCCATCAAACTGCTGTCTGTGGAATTTGACGACCAAATGAACACCTCAGATTTGTTAGTGTTTTCTTTGAGCACTTCCTAAAACAAATAGTTCAATGCTGAAGGTGTAAATCCACCATCTGTCTTCGACTCCACGAACAACTGAGGCCATGGTCTTGCTGGTTCCAGCCAAGTTTGGATTATTGAACACTGGACCTCTAGAAGACTGGGTTGTCTATCCGAGCATCGGTGATTTCTGTGAACTTTCTCTGGACTATCGTCATTCACCAGCTTTGAACTGAGTTTATTTGAGCTGCTTTGCTCTCATGCAGCCATTCATAGAAAAATGCTCCATGTCAGGATAAATTCTGATAACTTATGCAGGCAACTTCACACTAAACCAACCAATCAGCATGCAGCTCGCTCATTGCTACAACAGCCAATCAGAGCATAGTCGGCTTAATCATTAAAGAACAAAAGGAAAATGTAAAATGTAATGAAATAGAGGAAGACTCCAGGATGAATAGCTCCTGTTTTTGACAGAAGCTAATGGGGCTCTCAATAACAACAAACAAACAAACAAACACACCAAAACAGCTTTTTCTCCTGACAGAGGGAATCACAGTGATTTCATGAGGTGGGTAGAAATGCACAAAGGCAATTTTCATTAAAAATAACGCTGAGTGTCTTATTTAGAGACCCCAGAAAACAAATTTAATCAGCCAATTAATGCAGTTTATGGGATCTTTCAGTGACTTTAAATGTAGCGTGGTTGTTGGAGCCAGAAAGGCAGGTCTGACTATTTCAAAAACTACTGATCTAGTGGGATTTTATCTCCAGGGTTTATAGACAATGGTCTGAAAACAGGAGAAAATAGCCAGTGAGAGGCAGTTGGCTGATGGATACTGGCAACAAATAACCACTTGATGTAACTTTGGCAATCACACTGGCCACCACACGTGGAACCTTGAAGCAGATGGGCTACAGCAGCAGATGACCACACCAGGTGTCGCTCCTGTTCACTCTACTCCAGTCACCTCCACAGTCACTAGATCTCAGTCCGATAGAGCAGCTTTGAGTTGAGGCAGAACAGGAGATTCACATCATGGATGTGCAGTTACTGCATGATACTATTGCGATAATGTGAACCAAAATCTCCGAGAGGACCAACACCTTGTTGAATCTATGACACCAAGTACTGAGGCAGTTTTGAAAGCAAAGGAGGGAAAGCAGTCCAAGTCACCAACAATGCAAGTCATCTCCTGATCTAGTGACGCTGATCTTCCTTGGTGGGTACACTGTGACAGATTTGAACCATACGTTTTCAGGGGAAAGCCACGTAAAAACATGATCAACATTGATCCTGCATGAGTCACCGTGTCAGAAGATCAGCAGTTACTGGCAGGTGACTTCTGACTTAGAGTTTACGTGTGGAAACTAGAGCTCTGGGTAACTTTGAGGTGGCTATTAATTGTCCAGTTTGCCCTTCAGAGGAGTGATAGCTGCTCACCCAGCCACGTTAGTGGATTAGACCTGAGGCGGTGACTGTGTCATGGATTAAAGCTCCTACTCGAGAGCTCTGTGTGTCTCATGCGTACAGTTCAGAGACAGCTGAAGACAGCGCGAAAAATCCATCATACAACAGAAAGGAAAGCTGGAGACATTTGTGGGCCGTCAAAGAAATCAGTGGGAGCTCTTCAACTTCATGACCATGTCAGTGAATGCACGTGCAAGACTTTAATTCTTTTGGCATAAGAACAATCAAAAACAACTTTTCATCATCATCATCATAAAAAAAAAAAAAACAATACAAAACATTTTATTGAAATTTTGTGACTACAACATACGCGCACACACACACGAAAATTGCATCACAAAGTCTGGCTTCACAGGTGTAAATGCTGTCCAATCCAGCTGAAACCTGCAGTGCATGTACAGGTTTAAGTGAGGTCATTGGATCTGCTGCCTAACTGATGAGTGGATCTAAATCCCCCAACGTTTACTACGGCTAACACCTCCTAATAAAGCTGGAGGAGCTGTTATTGAGCTGCTAAAGCCTGGTCACTGACGTCAGTTCATAGTGTGGGAAGTTCCAAAAGGTGTTAAGCAGGAAACGGCTTACTGTACAACCACAGATCCATCACAAATAAGACATGCAGCTCCAATCAAAGCCAGTTACAGTTCAACAACACTATTTTTAGTCACGACAACTTATAACACTTACCATTCCAGTAACATAGACTACAATCTTGTTTATTTCACAGTTAAAGATTTCACACCAGATCAGTTGATGGAGTTGAGAAGAGACCTGAGAAAAAGTCCGATAACTGAAAAACCCTACACAGAACACGGATGTTTTTCTTTACATTCAAGACTACCTGTGCTGGTGTCTGAATTTATCTAACAAAACAAATCAAAAGAAACAAAAAGAAATCAGCATGTCATACATCGACCTGCTCATCAGTCTTTGTCAGTGGGAGGTTAAGGGGATGCTGGGGGAAGCGGATGGCTTCACTGTTGCGGCGCATGTAGGCGTGGCCGCTGATCGGGTACCACATCTCGGTGAAGGTCAGGCTGCCCACTGTGATGGCGCAGCGGCCCAGCACCTTGAAGCCGGATTTGCGGTAAAAGGGGATGAGGAAGTCCTCGCACATCAGCACCGCTCTGCGCACGTTGGGCAAACAGCGGAGGTACTGCAGGTAGCGCCACATGATGATGGGGCCTTTGCCCTGCTGCCTGAAGGTGCGGTGGACGGCCAGGACGTGGATGTGGACAGTTGCTCCGTGGGGCTTGTGAAGGGTCAGTGCTTCCTTGAAGGTAAAAAAAACAAAACAAACAAAACTGGTTAGAAATGGGCTTTGTTTAAAGTTTTTAAGATGTGAATTGGAATGATTGAACAGTTGGATTACCGTGGTGAGCCGGTCCTGGTCCCAGAGAGATCCGATGATGAAAGCCACCAGCCGGCCCTCTTCAAACCAGCCCATGGAGAGCTCTGGACACAGCGTGAGGAAGTGACGCACCTCATCCAGGTGGAGGGGGCACTCACCTGACACTGAGATGAACGCTGAGAGACACAGGGAGAGAGGTTGGCCCGTGCGCAAAAATAGATTTGGCACAACTTTTACGCACGCTCTCACAGAGACTCGAAACTCTCTTAAAGAAGTAACTGAGTTTATAGGGAATATATCTAAAAACACCCTTTAAATGTGACTGAAAATAATCTGTCTAAGTGATTAAATTGAGCACAACAGTCTGAACATGTGGACGGCACAAATGTTTTTACGCAGCGAGTATAATTCCTGCTTTCGCCCTGCGCCACTTCAGGTCGGATTTACTCCTCAGTAGCGGATTCCGCGTTGATATATGATCAATAAGAGGGCTCACTTACCCTCTCGCTCGATTTCAAACACGCTTATGGCATCTTGCGTGTTGAGCGGCCGGACCTCGCTGGCGGGAAGCGTGTGTCTCCGCTGGATACCAGGCGAAACTGAAGGTGAGGACTGCATTGGTTTGATGAAAGGCTGCGCGCCCACGACTGACATGATACGCTGTTAAACTCGTCCCTGCAGGATAAATCAGGAACCTGTCCTGTGTCCTTGTCTCCCGCTCAGCAGGATCACCTCTGCGGGGCCCTGCGAGGAGAGCGTGACGGTCAGTGCGCGCTTTTATGGCACAGATCCCTGCAGTGATTCACCGGCTGATTTGCATTTGAATGTGTTGTGGAATGAATGAAAGTCATAACAATGCTGGACGCTTTTCTGAACCCTACAATTAATCGTGTGCACGGTTGCCGATTGATTTCAGACTAAAAAACTGACAAATGGATAATAATTACAGTGAACCACCTCCTCCGGCCTATATATAGCGGCTCCAGGTGACGTGGCAACAGCTTTAATAATACTGAACCACAATTAAACGTCTCACAAAGAACAAACCAGTGGAATAAACACATATTTACCACATAATCATGAAAACAAATGCGCTGTGTCAGTCACAACTTTCCCAAAGGCCACCAGGAACTTACCAAAGAGTGGAGGTGAAAGTCAGACAGGACTAACAGACAGCTGAGCAGCTCCGCGTCCCTGTGCGTCTCTGCTGCTCCACGACACCCGTCCCACTTCATTATGTGCTGATTATTACTATGAGTCACATGATGGAGGATTACTGAAGTTGTTTCCACAACTCGGCGCATTAGAAACTTTATCTCCTCTCTGACAGAGGCTACTCTCACTTCATTGTGTTTCGAAGAAAGCAATCAGAGCTTTATGCAGAATTATTTGAACGACAATCTTGTAAATGTTACTTTAACTCTGTTTTGTTGTGAAGTCATCATTAAAATCACCTTATAGACAGACAGCACATCACCATTATTTATTGAACAAAAGTGGAGTCATAAATGTACAATGTGGCCAACACTCAGTATCCAGTAGCAGCAACAACTTTAAATAGTCATTTCCTGTATCAGTTCCTTGTGCCATTATGGAGGACGTCTGGGCCATTTTTCAGTTCTTTTGAGATTTGTTTTGTGAGCTTCAGATCGTTGCCTTATTGGATGACAGTTTCAATTAAGTTTTAGCTGTTGGTCTCACATTTGTCTCTAGAATCCTCTGCTATGCTATGCGTGCATATGTTTGACTAGAGTGGTCATAGTAAAACATCCTCATATCATCAACCCTCCACCACCATGCTTCAACAGTGGACACAGGATGTTTCTGTTTGGAGTCTGCCAAACAAAGTACTGGACATTAAAGCCAAACAAGTCCATTTTGGGATCATTTGTTCATTGGACATCATTCCAGAAGTGTTATGGTTTTTTCAGATGCAGCTTTGAAAATCTCAGCTGTGCTTTCATGCTAGTTTTAGGTAGAAGAAGCTTTCTCCAGGCAGCGTACAAGCGAACCTGCCTCTCCAGTCATCTAATCATGCCATCACGGAGTTTAACTTTTGCTCAGGGAGACTGAGATGTAGCTTCAGCTCTCCACGTGTGATTTTAATCTTTCTTACTAGAAGGATGAATTACAGATTGTCTGGAAATAGTTAAGTAGCCTTCTTCAGATTAATGTGAAGCAACAACTGCTTCTCTGACATCATTGCTTATGTCTTTGCCTATTGGTATTGTGTCACCAGAAACCTGAATGCTCCAGCTGCAAACTGCCAAAATGTGTCTCCACTGTGACTTCCATCAACACCTGTTTTTGATCACTTAATCGAGGACGGACAATCAGTAGCACCTGGCTGCAACTTACCCTCTCAAATCCTGGAATCAGAAAGGGGGTACTTAGCCTTGTCCACATGTTGTTGTTTGGCTTCCTTTTTGTTAAATAAATAATGCCTCAATAAAAAAAGTTATCTGGTGTCATTCATCTGACATCGTATTTGCTTTGAAATTAGACCTACATCGATCAGGTGAGTTGTTTCATGTTTTTTAAACACGTTTTCCACATGACTGTAAACATTAATGCTCAGCATGTGACTCTGATTAAACTGAGGACAATTTTCACTTGAAGCCAAAAAAAAAAAAATTAAAATCGCTACAATCCTTTTTTTTGAGAAAGTTTTACTTTAAAATTCATGAGCGGGATTACTTTAGTTATAACTCTAATAGAAAAGCCTTAAAAAGCCAAACAATATTATACTATGATATTATTCCTTTTAAAAAGCAAATATTACTTCTTTTAATCAATGGTTTTATTTAGGATTGGATTTCACTGTTTTAGATTTAAATATCTAATTTTAATATAATCAATATTGGATAATTTCCTTTCAAAAGTTAAAGTTTTTTGTTTCATTTGAATCTTCCGTGTGATACCTTCCACACTTATAAAGTAAATAAACCACTTTATTGTGCATCTCCTCCACAGCTCTTCACTGACGGAACTCATTAGAAATATATTTCCAGGAACATTTTAACAGTTTTGTCTTCTGATATACCACTTCTCAAGGGAAGCATTACAAAATTTTTTTTTTTTTTTTAATGAGACATACCATTAAAAGTACTCTGTAGTTTGATCAGTGCCATAATACTCCATGTTTGGTGGAATGCTGAAAATAATGTTGAAGAAAGAAAAAAAAATGCAAATAACTGCTTTCATTATGAGATTTTTTTTTTCTTTTAGTGCCAAAACATGAGAATGAATGACATCACTGATGAGCCTATGTGGAGAGAACAGGTCTCTATAAACTTTAATGTTATATATTCCTAATGGCTCCTACGCTGTACATTCATGATGACGAGCAGAGGTACAGAGGATCACTGTGCAACACTGAGCATTTTTGAAATATGGAGTTTGTATTGTATACAATAGCAGAGATATAAATACATTTGATGTCTACTGGATTGTTTTTCAATCTTAATAACTCAAAAAGTACAAAAGTTATCAATAAGAAAAGTCATAGCACCCATCTACAAAGAATCCCGTACTGTTGACATATCAATTCTCATGGTGACATAAAAGCTGGAGGAAGACGTACATTTCAAAGAACACCACCTTTCCTCTAATATCTCATCAAATATGCAAATGTATAATTGTTTTTTTTTTTTTAATGAAAATATCTTTTTGAAATTACGCATGGTTCAATATATGAACAATAAATGTGGCATATAAATGAGTTTTCAGTTTAAAGTGAGTGGAAAAGGCACAGGAAGAGAAGAAGAAAGCAAACTATAATGAGAATGATTGCTGCTTTCAGAACTCACACCAAAGAATTACAAGTCAACACTGACCTACAGTCGAGAAAAGAGCAGCGCTCTGTAGCGCTGAGGCAACAAGGCAGCTTACAGTCACATTTCTAGATTCATACGCAAGCAAACAGTCCAAGCAGACTGAGACTGGAAAAATACTATTCAGTTACCGCTCAGCTAACATAATTAAACGGATTCATATGACACGCAAACAGGATATTGTAGAGTGATGGAAAAATGAAATCAGAAGCTTGTCTGCTTTCATCCCGACCTGCTCCTTTCAAATATTGCAGTGCTATTGTTGTAAAATTTGGAAGCATTTTAACCAGCTGACTACAGCTCCAGCAGAGGATAATTATCACTCAGACACACATGCACTCACTGCTTTATGAGCAGAGTTACTTATTTCTAATGCGCTCGACACAGAGGGGTAAGGCAGAGAAGTGTTTGAGTGGGGCGTAATGGGGGTCCAAGTGCTGGTGACTGCTAAGGTTCAGAGGTAAGGTGAGGAGTTGTTGGGCGTTTGCTTAGATCATGCTGCATTTTTGAGAGGAGTCTGTTCAGACACGAGCTATTGTAAAATTCAGAGAGATGCGGAAGTGCTCAGAGGTAAGAAGAGGGGTCCCTATTCAAGCAGGAGGAGTCAGGGGATGACTACGTAGATGGTCAAAGAGGGTTAAGGCTTCTGTTCCTCTACTCCGGCTGGGGCGCTGGGGTCTCGTTGGCGTTGTTGTCAGTGATCTTGTTTTCCAGCTCATCATCAGACAGAAGGTCCAAGGAGGTTCCCTCCACCTGCAGCTGACGTCTGCCGGAGCGACTGGAGGAGAAGCTGATGGGGCCGCCACGCCTGCGGGGGGACGAGGAGACGGTAAAGTTAGGGTCCTGATACAAGAGAAAGGACCACTAGGACAACAAGCCACATTGCTTTTTTGTTCATTTATCCAGCTCAGAAGGAACTCTGTGAATTCAGATTTTGTACGTGTGAACAGTGAGTACAGGGAATCTTCTCACAGCCTGGATATATTTTGGGGTAACGGCGTGTGTGTTGTATGTGTAGCAGGTGCTTTTAGTCCACTGTGCTGCACCTGAGGCGGTTCTTGAGTGTGTGGACCTCCCGGCTCAGACCCTCGCTAGCCTCGGTGGCGTCGTCCAGCTCTCTCTGCAGCTTCCTGCGTGAGGCGTTGGCTCTGGTGGCCTCCTCCTCTGCCTCCTCCAGCTGACGCTTCAGCTGCTTCATGCGGGAGTTAGCCTTCTCCACCTGCACGCACAAGCAGAAATAAAACACAGCTGAAAATGTTTAAAGTGAGGGAGTTGCACTTTGGTTTTTAATGCAAGATAAGTGGCTGCTGTCTAATGAATAACTACTTAATACAGGCATTAATATTTACTTCACTTTTATTTATATAGCATCTATTATAATATAGGTTGTCTCTAGATGCTTCAAACAGACCTAGAGCAATGGTGGCGAACCAAATATTGAGTATAAAAGGAGGGTGAGTAGATTCTGGGAGGGTTTCTGGTAAATTGTGAGAAGCTTTAATTGGGAAAGTGAGTTTTTAGATAAACGTTTGTTAGATAAACCATTAGAACAGTTGAAATAAAGATTCCACATATAGCTAACTAACATACAAAGATTCTGTATTTGTTAAACTTAAATAGTGTATATTTAAATACAGTAAAATGATCAAACTGTTTTTTCCTCTTCAATAACATTTAAGTTCCCTAGTTTGTTCCTGTTAGTTCAAATTTAAAGTTTCCCACTTTGAAACCTTCTTGAACTTTACATCCCGTGTAGTGACGAACATACTTGTTCTTTAAACTGGTCGGCATGGCGACGCTCATCCTCCACCTGCATGCAGACTTCTTTTAGCTTCTTCTCGGTCCTTCTCACAATCTTGTTGGCTGCCGACCGCTCCCTTTGGGGAAACAGGTGGAATTTGCAAATGTTTAAACTGTTAAAGTGATCTTACAGGAGGAATGCTCTGTAGTTCCAGGGAGGGAAAATGTGTCGTCTACTTCCTCACCTGGATTCCTGCTCCAGCTGTTCTTCCAGCTGTGCTATCTTGGCCTCCAGGGCAGTGATGGAGGCCTTGAAGCGGCTCTTCACGGAGCCCTCCAGCTCAGCCAGCTTGGCCCGCAGGTCCTTGTTCTGACGCTCTGATTGCTGGCGAGCGTTTTCACTCTTTTGTGCTGTGCTGCGCTCTGAACTCAACTCTGTAGTGAGCGTGTCCATCTGAAAGCGGGGGAGGGGGAGCATGGAGGGAGGGGTTAGAAATTGGATATGGCGGGAGATGATCCAATAACAGAGAAGAAACATCTAGAAGTCACAAACTAACTGAAGAAGCACAGTCCTTGTTTCACACCTGCAGGCTTGTCTTTCTGAAGCGGTCATTGAGCAGCTCCATGTTGCCCTGCTCCTCCTCCAGCTCCTCCTCCAGCTGGGCGATACGAGCCTCCAGCCTCCTCTTCTCATCCATCAGAGCAGCCCTGACACACACAGAAGGTAATGAGAATATGATTACAGCTGTCACTTCCAAAACATCTCACATTTGTAGATACAAGAGGCCTCATGTACTAAAATTGCGGCACACAAAAAAGTTTTCTAAAAGTGAAAAAAGTGAATGTACTAAAAGGGAAATGAATCTGAAAATGTGCAGTATTCCACGCACACTTCAAGGCTGCCGTACACTTTTCTGAGGTTTTGTCAGGTGCAGACCCTTGGAGGAGATGCAATGAAGTTGCAGACATTAGGTATTATATTAGTATTTGTATCCACACGTCAATTCAGCACCAGATATATGGTGAATTAAAATCTAAAATGTTAGAACCAAAATTTGAACCAGAGAAGGAAAACTTGGAATTTTTCATCGTCCACAATCTTAAGAATCGAAAGCAAGAACAGAAAAAAGGCAATTGAGAAAGACGGTTCAAAATGGAGATGGTTTTAGAACCAGGAAACATGATTGCACTCTTGTTTAGGCTGCAAAATCTGATTCATTGGGTACAAATTCAGGGATTTAATTCTCATATTTTGATCTAGAATATATGTGGTGCTAAACTGATGCAGACTATAGAAGGCATCACTAATTTTTTAACATTGAAATAATTTACTTAATGTAAAAACATGAGTCTTATGGTAACATTTTTTCAATAAATCAATTAATTGGAACATATAAAATCATGGGCTTAAATGACCCACAGCCTATGACGATGACAGCTTTGGCAGAATCACAAAGGAACGGGTTTTTAGGGACCACAATGACTTTTTTTTTTTGGGTGTGATGATGACAGTCATTTTAGATCTCCAAGACCTATCCTCTTGAACTCTTGGATGATGTGATTTCCTGAGTGACTGACGACAAACTTTGCTATAAAGACGACAACTGAACATGAATTTGTGTTTGTTAAAAGGAAAACTTTCCATTCCATAAACGTGCAAGTAACATGTCAAAAGCACCTGACCAATATTGTGGAGACTGATTTCATGTTTATAAAGTTTTTCAGAAACGTATTTGACCTTTTTATGAATTTCTGAAAGAAAAAAAAAAAATACTGAGTGTCCATGGGTCGAAGAGTCAGAAATTTGATTTATTCATCAGTGGACGTACACCCACTGTGAGGTGAAGTTACTTGCTCACTTTTGATTGGTGCTGCAGTATATAAATCTCTCATGTCACATCAAGGAGCTCAGCTTACTTTCCAGAAGTGCTGTTCGAGATTTCATCTTGCAGCTCATCACGTTCTTGTTCAGCATGGCGCCGGCCCCTCTCTGACGCTGCCAGGTCCTACACAACAGAAAAAAATGACTGGAAATCAACACTGTAATCCAGCAAAACATCGCAAAGTGCCTGAACTGCTGCCCGGACCTCATGTAGCTGTACAATCTCTGCCTCCAAGCTCTTGAGTTTCTTCTCGTTCTCCTTTGATAAGGCAAAAATATCATCTCTGGAAGCTCGGGTGTCCTCCAGCTCTCTCTGATAGTCTTTCAGTTGGGCCTAAAGGAGACAACATCAAATACTGTGAGAAGAGAATTAAGTATAACATATAACTGAATTAGACACTTGAAGGAAATACGTACTTGTAATTTGCGCAGCTGTTTAATGGCTTCGTCTCGAGCCTTGTTGGCTCCTTCTATATGACCTTCTATGTCCTTCAAGTCCATCTCCAGTTTCTTTTTAGCAGCTACAGCCAAGCCTCTCTGCTTCCGCTCATCCTCTAACTCCGCCTCCATTTCTCGTACCTGAAAGATAGAGGCATTACAAGTCATCTGAGTCTACTCATAGAAAGTTGCAGATTGGATATAAAGTTCATGAGCAAATCAATTTGACTTAATTAAAGCAAATATTAGGTTTTATTTTGCACCTGCTTGACTAGCGCTCTTTTCTTCTCATCGTTCTGGTCATCCCGGCCTTGAAGATCCCGCTCATACTGAGCCTTCATGGCTTGCATGTTGACCTCCAGACGCAGCTTAGCGTCCTCTGTAGCCTGCAGCTCATCCTCCAGCTCCTCCAGCTGAGTCTTCATCTCCTCCAGCTGCTGCTCCAGAGTGCGCTTGGACTTCTCCAATTCATGGACCTAACAGGTGTGTGCAAGCCATGGAAACGAAGGAAGAGAGGACAAATGCAAAAAAGAGTGAGAATGTAGGAAAAGTTACTCTTCCAAAGGCAAAGTTAGCACTTGATTCTGGCTCTCACATTCTTGCCCACATCATCCTTGGAGCTCATCAGATCTTCCATTTCAGCACGGAGCTGCTTGTTAATCCTCTCCAGCTCCTCTTTGGCCTCCAGTGCCTCATCCAAAGCTCTGGTCATGGACAGAGCTTTGGTCTCCTTCTCTCGGGCTTCAGCTTCTGCACGATCACGCTCCTCAGCATAACGAGCAGAGATGCTCTTCTCCTCAGCCAACATCTACAGATTACAGTTTAAACTGGTGCTTTAGAAAAAAACTATCTTTAACCTGTAAAACTCACTTTGTGAAAATCACTCTTCACAAATAAATATGTGCTGAACCCAGGATTGTACCTGATCAAACTTCTTCTGTTTTTTCTCCAGGTTGGAGACGATCTGTCTCTGGTGGTCCAAGTCAACGGTCAGATCATCCAGCTCCTGCTGCAGACGAGTCTTTGTCTTCTCCATCTTTTCAAAGGCAATGGTCTTCTCTTCCAGACGCTGGCTGGACAGCTCCAGATCCTTCTGCAGTTTCTTCTTTGCTTCCTCCAGGCCTTCTATTGTTCCAACGTCATCTTCAAGCTTTTTCTTGCTTTCTGACAGCTATAAACACACATGCAGACAAAAAAAACATCAGTGTCAGAATAAAACTGGACAAACATGCCTTTCATGTACCAGTAGTGAGGTTTACCTGAGCCTGAAGAGTGACCAGCTGTTTCTCCAAGTTCTTGCGTGCCTCCTCATCCTCCTCCTGCTGCTCCTGCAGAGTGTTTTTCTCCTCCTCCAGCTGGCGAATACGACTGCTTAGGTTTAATTTCTGGCGGGTTTCCTCCTGGAGCAGCTCCTATATGAAAATGAATGAGAAGCCAGTTACTCAAAGAGGTTGGAGCCATTAAAATGATCTCCATACTGATAAAGTGATGCAAAGAAATGCTGCACGTCACCTGTGTATCTTGTAGCTGACTCTCTAATCCAGCAACATCTTTGGCCATCTTGATCCCCTTCCTCTCAGCGTCTTCCAGCATGGTGGACACGTTGTCCAACTCAGTCTGAATGAAGATGTTCAGACATGTTGTTTGACAAACATTCAGATAACAATATGACATTAAATGACAAAGTAAAATCCTAATTAGAAAAGTCTATCATCTTTGATGACACCCTAATATGACATCATTTTAGTAAAACAACAAAACAAAACCAAAAACCTTCAGGTGAGTGTTCCTCACCTGCAGCTTGTGTGAGCGCTCTGCCAGTTCTCCCTTAGATCTCTCCCCCTCGGTGACTCTGGCCATGAACTCCTGCAGCTGACCCTCCAGCTTCTTCCTCTTGTGTTCAGACTCCGTCTTCGCCTGCTGCAGACTCTTCACTTCGCTGGCCAGCTCCTTGTTTGCACTCTCCTGGCTCTGCTTGGTCTTCTCAAGGTTAGCCTTAAACTATATAGAAACCACAACAAATGTTTGTTTTATTCAACAATGAAAAATATCATTCTTTGTCCTTGTATTCTTGGATAAAAGTGTGATATTAGAATACGGATTTTAGAAACTTCTCGTACCCTCTTGGATTGTTCGAGCTGTTCGGACAACTCTTCTAAAGCAGCTGCATGTCTCTGTCGCATGTCCTGGATCTGTGCCTCATGGCTTTTAGTTTCCTCATCTATGGCTTTCTTCAGCTCTGCAACCTCCTGTTCACGCTTGGTCCTGTAGAGGACAATGTCAGGGTCTGCAAAAAGCTCACCGTCTCTAATAAAAGTGAGTAAAATGTGTTGTATGGTACCTGAGCTCTTGCTGGGCTGCAGTTGTATCAAGGGTGTCCTCCAGTTCAGTCTTTAGGGCCTCAAGCTCCTCACTTAAGTCCCTTTTGAGTTTCTCAGCCTTGTTCCTCGCCTGTCTCTCTGACTCAAGGTCCTCCTGCAGCTCAGACAGCTGAGCCTGCAGCTCCCTGACCTGCTTCAGAGCGTTGTTCTTCTGGCTCACCTCATCTTCACCTCTGTTAAAAAGTATAGAACATTAAAGAACGTGTGGTCATTGGGTCATTATACTACAACATGGCCTAATTGAAGTAGGTATTTTGAACTGAAAATATAAGGGAGTCTAAATTGTTATAATTAGAACTGTTATAGCTTGTTAAAGTAATGTGGCTTGGAATGATATCTGCCTTTTCTTTTAATATTATCAAATATTATATATTATAATATTATATATTAAATGCCAGAGGTGTGTACATGTGGTTTCTATCGATAAGAAAAAAACACAATGAACACAATCCTGCTTAAAATGTAAATACTGAATAGAAAGAAACTCGATGTATGCCATGCAATGTTGCCAAGTTGCCTATGATATGCAACTTTGTGCTGCTTTTCTCAAATATTTCTGATAAACACTGACACTAGACTGATTTATTTTGGCCTTATTTTAGTTGAATATTTGGAGTTGCTCCAAATAAACATTTTAGTTGCATAAACATGCAGAATTGTATAGTTTATTATTATCCAGACAGATCTGTCTCTGTTTCTGCACAAGATAGAGCAGCTGAGTTTCTGTAAATATAATATTCTAAAAATAACACCGAAGACTTAGTAGCAAAAATGCAGACAAAATGACTGCCAAGAGTTGGTTAAAAGACTTTATTCAGCTATGAATGGACACATTTCAAAGGATGTATGTAGCTGGTGCAGGCTGCATGCAGGAATCAGAACTGGTAAAGTTAAAACAACACAGCTGTCATAAATGAGAGAAGATGGAAAAGCTTGTAGACTGTTAGATGATTAAACATAAATATTTAGTCTTTTGTTTGTTTTTGTGTGTGAGTGTGTTGCCCTAACAGAACTGGGAAAAAGCCCCCCCAGTGACCCTAAACAAGCAAGTATAGAAAATGGATTGATGACATACAATTCCAGTGTTCATAAAGACTCAATTCTATAAAAAGTAAAAAAAGTGAAGTAAAACTATTGAGTTTACAGATGTTTTAAACTAGTTTCAATTTAAAAAAAAATGGATTCATATTTAAGGTTTTATTTATTTGTCCAGCGCAATCAGAAATAAGGGATTCATTCAATAAACTCAGTTCCCAGGGCAACTGCTTGCTGTTGTTCTGCAAAATGTCCACTGGGTGGCAGCACTGTTTTTAGAGATGCTGTTGATTCCAGCTACAATTCAGCACAGAAATTCTTAAAATATTAGTAAAATATAACTATTTTTGACAACATCATATTGTATTGATTTAAAATGATTCCAGTCTAACAAAATGTGTCATATAAAATGGTTTGTGTGAATGTTCCCCACCTCAGTATAAAGTGAGTGAGTGTAAATCTTCTCTTACTGGCTCATGTTTGTATTAAGTGAATCTATTAAAAGCTTGAAATCCACATCTATCTCACATAGTTATGTAAGATGTTGTTGTCCTGGTTACACAAGTACAGAGTAGTGATATTCTACTCTGTGAAGTCGTGCCAGTGTTTCCTACCTAGCCTGCATCAGCTGCTGCTCCTCGTCCTTTTTGCCCATCTGAACTTTAAACTCTTCTATCTGAGACTGTAGCTCTCCAATTTGGTCCTGGAAGTCAGACGTTTCTCCATCCAGCTTCCTCTTAGCCTTTTCAAGCTCCTGGCGGGTTTTTTCCTCTTTCTTCAGTCTCTCTATATTAGAAAATACAGGTTACAGTAGTCAAAAAAAAAGATAGCAGCGTGGTAAAAATGAGTTTTGTCATAATTTCCTTAAACTTTTTTACCCTCCAGGTCAACCATCATCATCTCCTGCTTGTTCTTGACCTTCCCCAGGTTTTTGGCCTTCTCTTCTTCCTCAGCTAACATCAGCGTCATCTCATTGATTCTGTCTTCAACCAGCTTCTTTTCCTACAAAGGGCAGAAGCGCAGACCAGTTAGCACACCGCACTCAGTAAAACAAACAAAAAAAATGAAACTTTCAGCAGGATCTTATGTAGTGTGTGTGATTCAATTTTACAAAAATCCCATTTTCTGTAAAATCTTGATGGAATTTTCACAGCCCTCATCCTCTCACCTTCAGGAACTTGGAGTTCTGGTCCTCTAGAAGCAAAATATCCTCTTCGAACTTCTTCATTTTAGCTTCAGCTGTGACCTTCTCCAGCTGCAGCTTCTGCCTGGCAGCTTCCTCCTCATCCAACTGTTCTTCCAGATCCTACAAACACAAATTAAAGCAGCAATCAAGACCAGCTTACATTTGGACTAAATATATACCAAACAAAACTTTATTCAATTTTGAGCATCTGATATTTAAATGCTACACTGGTATGTGGCACAAATATGGTGTTACTGTAATACATTTATTTTCTCCCTCTGTGAGAGGCCCCCCAACCGCTCACTCTCCATCTGTGACTTTTAGACACACCTGGATGTGAGACTGCATCTTTTTCTTCTCGTTCTGCAGGCCTTGGGTCCTCTCCTCCTCCTCCTCCAGCCTTGACTCCAGGTCATGGAGGATCTCCTCCAGCTCTTGCTTTTTGGATGCCAGGCGAGCTCTCATCTCCTCGGCTTCTGCAAACAGCTCTGTTTCAGCCTGAAGCTGCTCTGCGAGGATGTTCTTCTCTTCGAGTAACTGAAGAACAACAATATTATGCCTCAAATAAACATTCCAAATAAATCTGCATAATTAGTCTCTATGACTGATGTAGCTGTGTCTAACCTGCTGATGTTTCCTCTCCATTTCCACCAGTTCTCCCTCCACCTTCATCTGCTTCTCCTTTACTTTGACCAGTTCTTCATCTTTAGCCTGCATCTCCTCCTCCTGCCTGGTCACCTGCAGCAGGGGCTTTACCTGCACATATCAAATAATAGATGCCCTATAATGGTGGCCTTAAACACAAGTGACTAATTATTCTAATTATGTAAAGTGAGACATTATTTAATTTGTATTCATAAACCCTGGACCTCGATGCAGCCACAGACTGCCACCAAGAACACACACACAAACACACACCTTTGTGAAGAGTCTCCACCACTGCCAGTGACGCAGCTTCAAGTAAGCAGCACAGTTTCTCTGGAGGACCTTCAGCGCACTGAGCTGCTGCTGCTTTTTAGCAAACGCCCTAAAGCATCATAAACAGAGGAGATAACAGACAGAGTGAAACAGTCGTAGAAGCAGATAATTTCTGGTCAGTTATATATGAATGGCTCAGTCTGGAAGGAGATACAAAGTACATCTCTTACTTGCGTGCCAAATATCCTCGACAGACAGCCTGGAAGTAAATAATGATGTCAGTGATCTTCAGGTCCCTCTCTTCCTCTAAGTGGGCCAGGACTCCGGCCCTGAAGAAGATCTTACTCTGACCGATACGGAAGAGGTTGCCATCCAGCTCTAGTGCTTGAATCTACCAAAGAGAGGGAGGCAAAGCTTATTTGAATGAGAAAAGAGCATCTACAAAATTAGCTTTCTATTTAGAAATTAACATTTCATTGAGTGACATTTAACTCTCAGGATGCTGGTTGCTATGACAAAAGCAGTGAATTTGAATTAGTCCTTGCCATTCTCTCGCAGGCCTGCTTGCCATCCATGAAGCCCTTGGGAATGGCGTTAGGAGTGAGGATCTCATACCTGGACACAGATTGGAGACAGAAGTTTGTCAGGACAGAGACAGTAGGACAGTGTTAAATTGTACAGGATGAATACATTTTAAAAAATAAGACAGAAAGTGGGCAAGATGTTTCTTTGTCGAGTAGTAGGTTTGCACAGATCTTCACAAATAAAAAGGTCAAGAAATACGCTTGATCAGTTGTTTATCTTTTATTTACAAGTGTGCTCAGGAATACCATTAAGCTTCTGAGATCCATACATCATTTCACATAATTTAGAAATACTTATCTAATCCTGTCACAATGCATAGTGTGATCCTTAGTGTGTGTGTGTTCTGCAACATAAACTTGGACATGAAGGTTCTTTAAATCACGACATACAAGATAACAAAATAAAAAAAAAAACAGTACCTCTGTCTGAACTCCTGGAAGACAATACGGTTGGGGAAACCCTGTCTGCAGATACGGATCCCTTCCAACACACCATTACACCTCAGCTGGTCCAGAACCAGGTGGGGGTCCAGTTTACCAGCCTATGGAAAAAACAGAGCAGAAAAAAGCACCATGAAGAACAGTATTTTACTAAGGTATGATTCTGTTTAAGTGATATGTGCCTTCATGACTTCTACGTCTATTACACGTCTATCTGCACACACGTGAATGCAGATATTTAGTAGATTATGCATAAAAAAACTTTATGTTGAGGCTCACTCTTTTTTCATGGTTGGGGATAATGCAGCGGACAAAGTTGGGATTTGTGTTCCTCAGCGTGGCCATCAGTTTCGACAGCTGCTCCTTGTACAGCTGTCCCACGGTGCGGAACATGCCCTTCTTGGTCTTGTAGGCGGCCCCGAATGTTGTCTCGTTCATGCCTGCAACCTGGTCCAGGCCCACGATCCGATCAACTGGTCATAAAAGAATTATATAACAAGAAGATTGCATTAGTAGATTATGTTTTTTATTTTTCGAATCCAAGTAATTCAATGTACTATTTACATTGGTGTTTGATTCAAATCTGGATTTAATTATCTTTTCTCATCTGTCCAACAATACAAAAACCCCTTAGGTTTTAATGTTTTTAACACTCCATAAAACAAAGCCATAAAAGCTGATTAAATTATGAAATAGAAAAATGGAAATATGGCTAAAACAGGGAGGTTACTGGGCTATTTTACATGAATTAAAAGGATTTGTAGTAATCTTTGTTTATTTTCTGTGTTTTGATTTTGTCAGGTCTGGGACATAAATGTCTAATTAAAATGTTCATTTTTGGTCAAAATGAACAAAATACAGTCCGACTGCTGCTTTAGGTGTCTCCTCTGTTTAATTCTTTCTGGCTACTTACCTGCCAACTATCCAATAAATGCCAAAGCCAAAGAAAGGTAAACATAAAAGCATCCTGTTATGTTACACTGAATTTGTCTTCCTCACACACATTATATGTAATGCAGAATTTTAAAGACTGTTTACATCCATGTTTATGTAACAGTCTTATACTTCGGGGGGGGAATACATTTTATGTCATTTGTATCTGTTGTTCAGATTGGCCCAATTTCTGGCCAACATTTCTAAAATAGAAATTTCAATTAAACTGAGATGTTCAGAATGTCAAGGATGTTTCATGTTTTTGATTGCGGGTAAAATGTTATTCAACAAAGACAAGGTAAAAACTCTCTGTCTCTGATTCTCTGTCTCCTTTAAGTACATAAATATTTCTAGGATCTTTTCTGATTTTGCTCAACCAGGGAGAAATGATGCAGCTATATTAAAATATATTTCTGATAAGATCACATCAGAATGTATTTATTAAGTATTTAATACAAACACAATTTTCAGAAAAGAGCTGAGACTTTAAAAAAAAAAATACAAGTTAAATGTGTTTCTTTGAACCTTTATTTCAGAGACAACTACAAAGATTAAACTATTTCGAAAGTTTTAATACATCGTGAGGATTTTTAAAATCAGATGAGAACACTTGTTGCATTTTTGTTGAATAATGTGTTTCTATTTTTGTCGAATATAGAAATGTAGGTGCTCAACAGACAGTGGCTGTCCATGTATTATTTTCTTCTTCATGACTTTGTGTCTGTTGTGAGTCATGCAGAATATGGCCTGGCATATTTGCTGAAATAACCATGGAGCTACTGGGACAAGATGCCACTCTGAAAGTAGCACTACATCTTTGTGTATACACCTCTGCATCAGTGTAACCACCACACATATGCAGGTAAACCACACCATGACACTGCCCCATGCCTTCTGAGATACTAAATTTAGCATCTGTGACTGCATGGGCTTTCTTTTGTAAAAAAAAGCCTAACATTTTCTGAAAAGAAAGCTGAATTGTGTACTCCTCTGAGTCCACTGTGTTTCTGTCCATCTGAGATGACCTTGTCTCCAGATGTCTCAAGAGAAGTCAGGTGCATTCATGTACACAGTTAATATTGTCTTCTTCCTTGTGCAGTAAAGTTCAAGTGACATGTCTAGATGCAGCAGTGGATTGTTACAATGGTTTTCCAAGTTGCTCCTTAGCTCATGTGGTTATATTAATCAAGATGGCATGTTTTTTCATGAACATGAGAACTTGAAAGTCAAGTTGGTCCAACAGTGAGAGAATGCCACATTATTATTATGCACTTAATTTTCTAAATACAATATAATTTTTGTAACATTTTTGTAAATATCCCAACTGTTCTAGAAACAAGATGTGTATAACAAGAGCTTTGCATTCAATGAATTTGATAAGTGACTGAATGAAATTAGACACTGCCTCTGAGCTCACATTCTATCAGTTTGGTATCTTCATTGTAGCTCTTGAAATATTACAGCCGAAAAGCAGCTTTAAAATGCATCTATGTGATTGAACTTTGAGTGAAAACATTTATAGCTATTTGACAATAACTGTATGAAAAATGATATATAAATCCCTCACCTGGCCTGACATTTAAGCAATAGCTGCTGAAACAATCATAGTGGCAGTAAACCACCAGCATCAAAAGAAGATGGTACATTTTTAGTATGAGAGGTTTTAAATAAATCAAGAGCAGAGCCATGCAAAGCCAGAGCTGAGCTTTCAGAGTGCAGGAAAGACAGGGAATCCTGCAGTGCAGAAGATGAGAAGCAGTCAGTGGTGCAAGAAGGTTGTTAGTGTCATTCACCTGGAGCTTCATGGAGCCCAGACACATTGTCATAAAAAGAAGCTCTCTGAAACGTCTGAATGTCTACAGTAACAGAGAGAAGACAAGAGAATGAGAGAGAAAAAGAAAGCAGGCATGCACACACAAAAACCCATCATCCAAACTTCTACAAGCATCAAATTGCATTGCGTACATTTAAAGAGAAGACAGTGGAGTAGAAGTTAGTTCAACAACTACATTATTACAATGCGTGTATATTTTTACAGCCATTTTTTTCATTTGAAACTTGTGTTTACACAGCCTCTCACTAATCAGGTAAGATATTAGTACAGAAAGTGTTACATAAACATTCCAGGAGCCGAAGAAAATGGCCAAACAAATAAGCGTTTTAAAGACCACGGTAATAGAGCTATTACAAATAAAGTTATCTAATCATCATTCAGTTCTGAGAGATTAAATCCGTGGTTTCACCTTATGAAGTGTGAGGGGAGAGAATTCCCTGCCTTAAAATACTGTTTAGAATTTGTAGTAGAACTTATGGTATAATGTCATTTTTTTGGCAGATAAATTATGTTTATCACTAAACCTATTGCAAAGTTGAAATCTTAATGATCTTATTTTATTTCAACAAAGAAAAGTTTATGAGACTCACCATCTTTCCAAAGCTCAGCCACAAATTTGTCAGTTGACTGATGAAGCAGCGTTGCCACATTATCATTCAGAGGATCCATATTCTTCATGAGCCATTCATCAGCTTTGTAGTCAACCTATGGAAACATAGAGATTCATACCTATTTTAGCAGCTGTATAGAAAATGATTCTTCTGTCTCAACCATCCACAGAAACCCTAAATAAAATGATGGTAAATAACAGAGATTATAGCATGATATAACTGATGCAGTCACCCAAGTTGAGAAATAAACCCTGAGTTATAATTTAGTTATACAAATTTTGGCAAATTGACATCAGAAAAGCAAATAACTCAGCCCAGACTTCGATTTCATTTGCACAAACCGTCCTGAATGTAAAAGTATTTTCTTTCTGTTCATCTGGAACAGACAAAAGTACACCATTACTGCCCAAGGGTGAAAAAAAAGTCATTACATGTGGACTGTATTTGACTAGTGGCACAATCAGAGTTTATGAAACTATCATATGTTATCAAGAGGAGGGTGTGGATGGTTATTATTCCTTGAAACATGATGATAAATCATGATTGTCAACTGTCAATCTTGCAAAGAAGTCTGCTAAATTAGGACAGAATGGAGACAAAGTAAGAGACACGTTCAGTTAGATGAGATGAATATCTGGACATGCGTTTAATCAGAGTCCTGGAAAAAGCAAACTCACAATATTTACACTGATATTTTTCTCTTTAGTGTCCCTTTCATGCAGGATTATTTTGTGAAATTCAAATATAATTCTTAATACAGTAGTTTTCAGCAGTCTGATATTTTCACATATGGTACAGATCTAATACCCACAATATTCACAGAATTTTCAAAAATGTGTCTGATAGACAAAAAATAAAATTCAAATAACCCATATTTAAATTATAAATGTGGAGGTAACATCAGATTTCATGCTAAGACTGACAGCCATCTTCTCAGGAATGTTGAAGTGGATCATTTTCTCTTTACAAAAGCCAGATCTCCATACATAGGTGAAAGCTGAAAAAATGTGGTTATGTAACCACCAGGCATCAAAGACTCACATCAATATGAACCAGATGTGGCTTTGCTTCAGCAGCAGTACAACAACTGGGCCATTGTTTTTAGGCTGTGATCTAGCTAACTACACCACAAGAGGAGCAAAGTCTGAACCTCTGAGAAACACAGGTCAGAAACAAAGCTGAAAAACTGAGCCTGGACCAGCTCCAACTTGTTACAAGATACAAATAGCAGCTTTCAAATTGAATTTACTTTTTTTTTTTTTAATTTTCATCCTCTAAGACTAGTAAATACAGTTACTTAGAAAACAACCAGAAAACATGGTACTTTTATGGGCCTGAGACACATACCCTTCCTGCATAGTGGATGATGCAGAAGTCAGCTTTGTCCTTGAGTTGGCGTGGTTTCTGAAACTTGGTGTGTGTGCCCTGCTCCTGCAGCACTTTGTCTACGAATGTTTTGTCTGTGGCCTTGGGAAACCAGCACTCCTCATCGAGTAAAGCCAGGATTCCTGGGGGATTGTTCTAAGAAGACATAGTTTGTCAAAGAGGGGCATTCATAAAGGAAACACACAGACATACATGCATATTGTACTGACCGGCCTCTCGATTAGGTCGATGCAGGGCTGCAGGTCAAGGCCGAAGTCGATGAAGCTCCACTCGATGCCCTCCCTCTGGTACTCTTCTTGCTCCAGGATAAACATGGTGTGGTTGAAGAGTTGCTGCAATTTTTCATTGGTGTAATTGATACACAGCTGCTCAAATGAATTCAACTAAGAGGAGAGAAGAGATGAAGTCAGGAGAAGATAGATTAAAATAATAAAACATGCAGATGACTTGGGTTTTTGGTCTTGTTTTTGTGCACAAATAAAGCAGAAGCACTACAACACCTGACAGGTGCTTTGCTTTTTGTTAGTATAAAAGCACCACATTTAACACCTCAAAAATCTCAAAGCCGGCAATATCAAGGATCCCTATGAAAGAGGCCCCCTGCCGCTTCGTCCTGTCCAGAGCCTTGTTGATGCGGTGAACCAGCCAGCGGAACAGACGCTCATATGTGGCCTTGGCCAGAGCTTCAACAGCAAAGTCAGCCTGAAGTAAAACAAACAACAAAGAAGCACATATGTAAGACACCATCAATAATGTCTAACCCCAAGAGATATTAGCACAGTATATAAATTTAAAGGTCATGATGTTGTTTTAGCCTGCAGGGATTTGTGCTGGTAAGACATCAGACAGTGAGCTTGCAGTGGAAGATGTATTAGCCAGATGGTGCAGATGACCTGTCCTAACATGTGCTGTGAGCTTCCAACATAAAGTGTAGTCTAAACAGAAACAGAAACTATTGAATTAGAAACTTTTTCATATGTAAGAGATGAGAAAAAAAAAGAAGCATGAAGCTAGTTTAAACTAAACTGATAACTGACATTGGAATTTTTCTCATTCAGGGTTTTGGGCAGGTTATCATATAAAACAAGCCATTTCAAGACATCATTTGAATTTTAGAAAATTGAAGTGGATATTTGTCAGGATTTCCTGATAGTTATTGAGATGTAATACATCTATATCTGAACCAGAAAAAAGTAAGTGTCATACCTGTTCTTTGGTTTGTGCCTTCTGAACGTAGTCACGCCCCACTTTGATCCGTGGGGTGAGGATCGCTCGAGTAAACTCCATTACATTCATTCCAAGCAGGTGGCAGAGCTTCTGTGCCACTGAGAGAAGTAGAGAGCTTAACTTGTAATAAATAAATGTGGACTGGGTCAAGAACTTCCTTTAACTGAATTCTAAAAATAGGCAGGTTAAATGGATCTGCCAAATGAGCAGCTAATTTAATAGCATTAGCTTTACTATTCTTTTACTATTACTATTACTATTCTTTACTATTTGACTTGTCTTTCTGCTGCTTTTGCAGGTGCTGACACTAATGAGCAGAAAACAGTGTAAAATGTCACAGTTTACCTGTGTTCTCAGGCATGGAGGCTTGATCTGTGTTTCTTTCTTTTTTAAAGACAACATTGCCAAACTGCAGCACTGCGGAGACCACCTTCAACATGCCTGGCAAAGACAGGACAAGATTAAGGTTTATTTTTCTCCAGAGGCAATAAAATAAGTTCAGGGCACATCTGGAAACAGCACTCACAAACAATCTCATCGTGGGAGAATCCCATGATGTGCATAGCCTCCATCGTCTCCTGGAAATTTTCCTTGTCCTGCTGGCCTGGGATGGGAATGTTACCGTTTGACAAGAAACGGTAGCTGTTAAAACCCTCCAGTAGCAGGTCCGCTGAAGAAGGAAAAGAATAAAAAAGCCTTTTATGGATTTTTTTTTTTTTAACCAAAGAAGATGAACTATTTAAAAGCATTTTCATCAACACTTTCTGTATTTCACTACTTGAGGCAAGGCAAGTTTATTTCTAGAGCACAATTCATACACAGGGTAATTCAAAGTGCTTTACATCTACATAAAATCACAAGAGGCAAATAAACTCATTAAATTATCAATTAAATCAAAAATGAAGAGAGCAGAATAAAAGTATATTTTTAAAATTTAAAAATAAAGTAGAAGAGAAAGGGGGAAAAGAGAAAACAGCAGTTAAAACAGGCTTAAAATAATTATTCAAATGCAGCTGAGAAGAGGTGGGTCTTTAACCTGGATTTAAATAGACTGTTTCAGCTGATCTGAGGCTTTCTAGGAGTTTGTTCCAGATATGTGGAGCATAGAAGCTGAATGCAGCTTCTCCATGTCTTTTTTTATTTTCATTCCATATGTTCTTTTATAATGTTTTGTTTGTTTACTGTCCTCCATTTCATCTTTTCCCATCGTTGCTTGTTTTACTGGTAGTGATTCACTTATCTTTATGTTTATATCAGTGTGTAATTTTAGTTTGATCTTATTAATTAACTTTAACATTCATATGATTTTTGTGTTTTTTGATGGAGGATAGTAATTAATGGGACTATAGATGGATATAGTCACCTCTCGGGTCAGGACAGATAGGGGAGGAAAAAACAATGCCACCTGTCTTCTGATGAATATTTACTGACCGTGGAAGTGCAATCAGAGGCAGTGGTACCCACAACCAGAGGATTGAGAGACTCTGGGGTGACCTCTGACATGGCGTGAGAGATGTCTATTATGACTTGTTTCGCCATCTTGAGAATGATGGAATAATAGACATCAATCACCAGATGCACCTCTGGGCTCTCCATTACATCTGCCTGCCCAGAATCAACAGGGATTTAAATGACTTTGTGAACCAATGGAATAACAGTTTATGAAATGCCACTCTCAGTGGTGGAAGCTGTAGAGCGGAAGATAAAGTCCCACCTCAGAAAATGGCTAGGAATTCCACCAAGCTTCACATCGGTTGGGGTTTACATTAGATCAGGACAACTTCAGCTGCCCCTCTTGTCTCTGGTTAAGGAGTTCCAGGTAGCTAAATGGTGGCTATAACCTTCAGGGATTCTAGAGACAGCAAGGTCAGAGAAGCAGGAGTAACAACTAGGTCGGGGCGAAAGTGGGTGGCCTTTATATCTTTGACTCTGGCGGAGGGGAACCTGAAGCTCAAGGACATCATCGAAGCACCTTGCATGGGCACCAATGTCTGGGTTCGACTCATTTTCAATCATAGGGGAAGGCAAATGCAGCTGAAAGAAGAGCCGTGCTCCAGGCAGAAGTAAGGGACCTCGAGGAGGAGCGGAGGAGAGCTAAGGCTGTTGAGTTAGGTTCACAGGGTGCATGGACTAAGTGGAATCTCTCTAGGAGGAGAGTGACCTGGAGTGAGCTCTGGAGGCTGGAACCCTACCAGATTTCATTTCTGCTGAGATCAGTCTATGACACCCTTCCATCCCCAGTGAACCTCCATAAGTGGGGTCTGAAAGAGGACTGTTTGTGTAGACTTTGTGGGCAGAGGGGAACAATGGCATACATTTTGGCAGGGTGCAAAGCTGCGCTGGCCCAGGGCAGATACAGATAGTGGCATGACAAAGTTCTGACTGTCCTTGCAGACATTTTAGAGCAGGAAAGAACAAGGAAACATCAACACAAGACCAAGCCATCTCCTGGGATAACTTTTGTCAAAGAGGGGACAGTGTTGCAAGCCTCCTGCAATCAGCCCAAGCTTGGGAGCTTAGGGTTGATTTGAAGAAAAGGCTTCACTTTCCTGATTTTGTCCACACAACCCTCAGACCAGGGAGTACACGTAAAATACGTCCAAACTGCCACTCAAAATAGGTGAATTTTGGCCCTTTTGGCCGGCCATACACAGAGGAGCAGTACAACGCCTGACTTCAAATGCATCGTTATGACCAGAAAACCAAACTGCTGGAGAAATATTCCTAGAATGAGGAACACAACCTCAACTGCTCCAGTTACCACTGCCCCCAAGCTTGCCTTTCACTTTCCAATTGTGAATGAGTCACAAGATTAATGTCCTCATTTCCCAAAAACAGTTGGTAAGCCTGAAACTCCCCATCAATCAATTAGAATGAAACAAAGTTTTTCAGTGAGACCTGAAATGTCTTTAAAAAAAAAAAAAACGAGCAAAAATAAAAATTATATATATATGTGTGTGTGTATATATATATGTATATGTAGCCTATGTATGTGTGAGTGTGTGTTTTTGCAGGGGCATTAAGTGCTTCTGTGTGTGTGTGTCAGTGTGTGTGTGTGTGAGAAAGTTAGATAG